>SNQN01000193.1:145634-184097 GCA_008642245.1 Bassia scoparia | reverse complement strand
TGTTTAACACTTATTCCGCTGCGAGACCAGTCCAACTGGTCTACCCTACCAAAACAGTACACAATCGAAATTTTAATAGGCACTCAATTCACCCCCCCTGGCCTCTTGAGTACCTTCGGGAAACCTTCAAGATTTGAATCCTAGAGATTTTTATACTCCATGTGGTTGTCATAGTCATAATTTGGTTTTGTGTGACATTGCAAACACTTCAAATAAAGCAAGAGACTTTTTTGGATTAGTTCAACGCATATATACTATATTTGCTGGTTCAACAAAGAGGTGAGATATTTTAAAACATCATGTGAAAGAGTATACTCCCAAATCACTGTCAGCTACACGTTGGGAAAGTCGTATTGACAGTATCACAGTAATAAGATTTCAAATTGTTGAATTAAGGGAAGCCTTACTTGAAGTAGTTGTCGTTGATAATGAATCAGGAACTCGGAGTGAAGCAAAATCTTTAGCAACTAATGACCTTGGTAGTTTTGAGTTTTTACTTTCTACAATCATTTGGTATGATATTTTATCTGTTGTGAACAAGGTTAGCAAATATCTTCAGTCAGGAGATATGGTGATTGATATTGCTATGTGTGAGATAATAGGACTGATTTCATTTTTCAGAAAATATAGAGAAGTTGGATTTTTCAAATGCCATGGACCTTGCAAAAAAAATTAGCTATTGAAATGGGAATCAACCCTATCTTTCCTCAAAGACGTATAATACATAGAAAAAGACAATTTGATGAGGTTAATAGTGAAGAGACATCATTATCTCCAGAGGAATCATTTAGAATTCAATATTTTATCTACATTGTTGATCAAGCTATTTCATCATTGGAAAAGAGGTTTGAACAATATGAATTATATGAGTGTTTTTGGTTTTCTGTTTACTTCTCAAAATTTGCAATCAATGGATGACATTAAACTCCAATCTTGTTGTAGCCACTTTGAGGATGCTCTTAGGAAAGGTGACTTTTCTTATTGTAATGCAAATGATCTTTTTGTTGAGTTAAAATTGCTTAGAGAGATGTTTCCTAATGAATTGATGGGAGCAATGGATATATTAAGGTTCTTGAAACGCTTCAATTGCTTTCCAAATGTTACAATTGCATACAAAATTTTATTGACTATACCTGTTACTGTTGCTTCTGTAGAGCGGAGTTTCTCAAAGCTGAAGTTGCTCAAGTCGTACTTAAGGACAACCATGACGTAAGAAAGGCTAAATGGACTTGCTTTAATAGCTATTGAGAATGATCTTTTGGATGGCATTGACATTGAAATTTTTGTAGATGATTTTCTTTCAAAGAGTGTAACACGACTATCACGTTTTAAGTGAATTTTTAGTTTGTATTTTTTTGGATGTGATGTACTTAGTGATTTGACATTACTATTTAATTGAAGTTTTTGAAGTTAATGAAAAAGGTTACTGAGTATTTTGCAAAAACAAATTTGAATTTTAAATTTCAAAAGCAAGGGCTCCGTTACAATAATTTGCACATGGCCTCTAACAACCTTGCCACGGCCCTGACTAATTTAGTGGTATGAGTTGTTACGACCGTCACTACATTGCAGGCATCACATTCGTCTAATTTTGTTTTGCCAAATCTCCAGCAAGGGATACTTTGTACCACGCCTCCTCCGCTTCTGCTATTTGCCTATTTCCACCCTTATTTCGGTGTTCAATCCATCAATATAGTGATAATTAATAAAGGGTTACTATATTGATAGAAAGGGGTTACTATATTGGTCAAAATGGTCTCTCTAATCTGGTGCACAATAAATTTATGGGAAATTTTCAGTGGTACACACTAATTTTTGCAAAATCTTAGATATGAGAGTTTAAAAATCCCACATATAAACATGAGATTTGGTATATGTGTGAAACTCAACCAAAACTCACCACGACCACCCTCAAACTTCCTCCCCAATTGGTGGGGTGGCTGGGGATGGACGGTTGAGTGGTTGTGGTGGTTGGGGAGGTACGATTGAGTGGTTGTGGTGGGTGTGGCGATTTGTGGAAGTGTTTGCAGTGGGTGTGGTGATTTGAGACAATGGTAAGGTAGTTGTCGCTAGGGAGGCATAGAGGGAGGTGGTTGTGTCTGGGGAGACATAGAGGGACGTGGTTGTGGCTGGGAAGGGCTGTTTGAGGGTGGTCGGGGTGGTTTTTGTTAAGTTTCACATATATGCACTATACTCATGTCTATACGTTAGATTTTTAAACTTATGTCTACCACTGAGATTTCGCAAAAATTCGTGAGTACCACTAGAAATTTTCCTAAATTAATTGTGCATCCGATGCACCTAAAACTTTGCCTATAATGAAATGGTTTATAATCATCTCCTTCAATTTTACACCCACCACCCCCTAGGCCCTAGTGAATGAACCAAATAACTTCTTTTAAAAAAATGAAAATTATCAGTTCATACTCCATTTCGTTGGGGTTATTATTCTAATCTCTATTATATAAGCCAAAGGGGAGCAATGGTGTCCCCCTAGGAAACGTCTTATTCACCCTTGGTAAATATAAAATAACATATTTAAATCTTCCTTAATTAATTTACTTCCTATTATAAAATTTTGGGTTTTTCTATATGGTAGCCATCAATTTTTACGAATTCTATTTGGTAGCCATGTGTTTTTTTTATTCTAAGTTATAGCCACCAACTTTACATGCCTAATCGAATATAACAAATTTCTTCTAATTCCCCATTTTTACCCTTGAATTTACTAATATACCCTTGTTTAAAACAAATTAATTAAAAAAATTCCTCATTTACTATTTAACACCCCTTCTCTCTCCAACCCTTGCCACCGCCATCCCCACTGCCAACACCCTCCTCCTGCCAACACCCTCTGCCTACCACCGCCATCCCCCTGCCATCATCCCTCCCTCTCGTAAATACCTCCATCGCTCAACAAATCCGTCATCCTCAAACATCCCTTCCGTCGATCAACAAAACCGCCACCCTCTCAAAAACCTACCACCTCCACCTCACGAATCACACACCACGCAATTAAATTAAAGCGGGTTAAGTCGAAGCAAATCGCAACWATCAATCAACAACAACCAATCAATTTCCTGTAATTTGATTTTTAAATCCCCATTTTTGAGTTCAAACTCAAGTTCAAAACCCCTATTTTTGTTTTCGATTTTCTATAATTTGACGAAGGGTGAGATTGGGCTTGAGGTGGTGCATTGTTGTCATGGGGRTGGTGGTGTTAGAACTGCTACTTGGTGGGTGGTGTTCGCGAGGTGTGGTGGTGATTCGCGAGTGGTGCGAAGGGTGAGGTGATTAGGTTGTTTTCTCGGTGGGCTATTGTTGTTGTTAGTGTGCGATTTGAGGTTGGGCTCGAGGTGGCGGTGGTGGCGGTGGTGGCGTTAATGACGGTAGAAGGGGATGGCAAGGGGGTGGTGGTTGTGGGTTCGTGAGTTAGGGTTGTGGGTGATTAGGGGTGAGGGTGGGTCTGGGTTGGTGGTGGCGGTTGTGGGTCGTTAGGGGTGAGGGTGGGTCTGGGTTGGTGGTGGCAGCCGGGGAAGCTAAGCAGGGTGGTTGAGGATGATGGTGATGAATGCTGATTGATAGTTTGAAGAGAGAGAAGGGGGGGGGGTTAGAATGGGGGTTAATTAGATTAGGATTTTTTTTATTTTTTTTGTTTTAAATAAGGGTATTTTAGTAAATCCCATTAGTTTATAGGGAGAATTAGTGTAAAGTGGCTATATTTAATTACTCATGTTAAATTGGTGGCTATAACCTAGAATAAAAAAAACACATGGCTACCAAATAGAATTCGTAAAAATTGATGGCTACCATATAGAAAAACCCTAAAATTTTCAATCAAAGGAAGGTTTTAAATTTATCAAATAAACTACTACTTAAAACCTAAAACATTGATGGTAAAAAAATTATGATTGAATAAAACACAATTCATAAAACAAATACAATTCAAAAAGCGTCAAATTAAAATATAGATTAACAATTTTTTTATTTCTTTTATAAGTTTCAAGCATGCATAGCGTACATTAAAAACTAGTATCATTTTATTTCAACATTTTGATTCAAAATGACCCGTGAGTTGCTCCATACATTCAAATGTTTGAATACGTGTTTGAGTGTCTCTTATTATAGTTTTGTGGTTTTTTTTCCATGAAACTCGCAAATTCTATTATGGTCCCGGGACCATGGTCCTCATCATGGTCCCGGTCAAATGTTCATTTCCGAAACTATAAATGTTCATTTTCAAGTTTAAATGTTCATATCTGAAATGAACACTTGTATTTTCAGAAATGAACATTTCTAGTTTCGAAAATGAACATTTGTCCGGGACCACATGGTTCAGGGACCATAATAGACCTATTGCATAAAACTCATAAAGAAGGCAACAGACCAACAGTAGATTTTCATAAATTTCAACAGGCCCAATTCAAAGCTTTTTTTTGAGCTCATGTTAGGCCCACTATACAACGACACAAGCTACGTTTGGAGTCCAGTGAATAAGGAAAATTCTTGGTTCATCCTCATAAAAAATCAGCAATTTGGTAGACAACTTGTGAGCTTTATGCAGTATATCTCACACTAATTATGAATTTGGTAGACAACTAGTAATCACGATTTTTTGCGAAATTTCAATGGTAGACATATGAGTTTAAAAATCCCACATATAGACGTGAGTTTAGGTGTATATATGTGAAACTTAACCAAAACCTACTACGGCCACACTTAAACGACTCTCCCCAGCCACAACCACCTCCCTCTACGTCTCCGATCCCCAACTACAACCACCTCCCTCTACGTCTCCGATCCCCAACTGCAACCACCTAACCACTGCCCCAAATCGCCACACCCACCAAAACTACTTCTACTAAATCGCCACACCCACCACAACCACTCAACCGTACCTCCCCAGCCACCACAACCACTAAAGTGTCCCTCCTCAGCCACATCATCAATTGGGGAGGCCGTTTGAGGGTGGTTGTGGTGTGTTTTGGCTGAGTTTCACATATATACCCTAAACTCATATCTATATGTGGAATTTTTAAACTCTCGTATCTACTATTGGAATTTTGCAAAAATTCATGTCTACCACTTGGAATTTCCCTATCAGTGTCACTACCCGTACATGTTGTTACTACCTTGGTTTGGTACTTTATTTGGTGTGATAGCAGGATATTTAGGAAATTGATTTTGAATTATTTTTTTAAAAAACTTTTTCCTGCTACTCTAAAATTTGGACTCTAAAAATTGCATTTTCTTCGTAGAAAAAAAAAGATGAAGTTATGAATCAAAATATAACAAAATAGGTGTATATTTATATAAATAGAAAAATTATGAATTTTAGTAAAAAAAAAAATTCAAAAAATTTGAGATAATTACACTAGCAGAGTTTTCGAGCAATTTCAATTCATAGAAATCGAACTACAGGCACGCCGCACACGTGATGCACAAAAACTAGCTCACATGCCTGTACCATGTCAGCCGTGACTTAAGCATTTATTGCCCAATTTAAGCCTAAACGATGTGTTTTGGTTTTAGTGAAGCAACTTTTGACGCAATTAAATACCAAAACCCTTCGTTTTGATAATAATTTTGCATAAAAAAAGTAAACTAAAGAAATTTTGTGTACCCTACTTCATTTTTCCAAATGTAAAATTATTTGACTTTGGATCTGTTTATTTTTATCTAAAATTACTAAACTGTGAATTGAAGTGAAATTAATTGTTTATAAGAAAAGAACATTAGAAATAATTGAACTAAATTAAACTAAAACTAAGCTGAATTAAACAGACCATTGGTGCATGAGTGCAACAAAAGGATGTGCTGATGTGCATGAGTGCATGTGTGCATGACTTAGTGATTAAATGGAAATGTGTGACCAACTGAGTGACTGACCACATAAATACCAAGTAAGTCACATTAATAAGGTAGCTCGTGTGGCGCATGGACATCTCAACTTTGGGATGGATATGATTGATGACCAAAAGTCTATCTTCTACTGTTTTATTAATTTATGTTAAAAACATTTGTTAGTAGAATGATTGACATACTTTAATTATTCTTTTTTACACCATACTCATCCGGTTTTCGAAATTCACTTAGCTCACAATTAATCCGAGTTTTGATCGGATCAGACCCCAATCAAAGTGAAAGTTCTTTGCATACTTTTACATTCATACGGCTTGAAGTTGAGATATTCGGGTAGGTTAGAACAACTCTCTTACCAATTAATATAGGCATATATTGGCCATCAAGATCATTTTATAAGTTATACAATTGTACACTTTCTGAATTAAACAGGTTAAACAATTCGTGGTAGTTCACTACTATGTGGCCCATTAATATAAAATTTGATCATCATGTGAAATAATAACGAGGAAAAGTGCGTATTTTCAACGGATAACATACAATATATGCATTTGATTATTGTACTCCAAAATTAAAGTGATCTATTTAAACATGATTATCTTCTTCATATAACACTCTGATCTGTCAATTAGTGTTTGCCAAAATGCAATTAAGATTCCTTTGCTTTTGTCAACGAACTACCTTTCGATGTTGGCAAATTATAAGGGGCGCTTGGTTTCTTTTTTTTTTTTTTGGTGGGGCTTGGTTTCTAATTGATCGTGCAATAATCAACATTATTATTTTTTTCTCTAATTTCACCCTCTCACACTTTGGAAGGCTAGTTAACATCACAATGTTTAGTTGCCAACTAGATAATACCTGAATAAATGCTCGATTTTTAAATAAAATACGAAATATYGTAAATAAAATCCAAACTTATTTTTTTTAAATTTCATAATGATGTTTTATTTATGATAATAAATAGAATTATATATGTATATCACTATATCAATTAATAAATGTTTAAAGTTTTATCCAAAATACAATTTTTAACCTTAATTAAATATTTTCTTATAATTTTTATGCAATAAATATAATTAATAAGGTGGGGATGAGAGGGAAATTTGGGAGGAAAAATATGAAGGAATGAGAATTGCTTTAGTACGGAGTATATGTTATTAGATTAGAGTAGTCTTTTACTTCTAAACCCAAAAACAAATTAAAAGGATAGTAGATGTTAAAAAATTATTATTATTGTTAGGAAAATTTTCATTGATATATATCTAAAATTTTGACAAGGACAATGTTATATGTAGTCGTCGGGGTTGCATATAAAGCATTAAATATATTTTTACTAATGGAAACAAGTTAGAAAAGCAAGATAAAACCACACAAGTTTCAATGTAATTAATGTTTATTTCAAGTTTTAATGTCTATTTTTAACATTTTAAACATAGCACTAAGGGCTATGTATAACAAATCCCACTGATATACTAGAAAGTTTGACATTCTCAATTATATACTTGAATTTATATCAAGTTCCCTTTCATAATATTAGCAAGATATATTCATTTACTCGTAATAATATTCCATCATTTTTTTAAAAAAACTTATTAAAAGAAACCTAATCAAACACCTCACCTAGGCCACCTAAAACCACCCCAACAAAATCCGCCAGCCCAACCCATCCCCTCAAAACTAGTGTTTGGGGATCGGACAATGTCCAAATTCAAATAAATGTTTTTTTTTATATATATATTATCCTGAGCGGTGTTAGTTTTTTTGTCCAATTAAAAACTCATAGTTAATGACTTCTCAATTTAAAATCGCTTTTAGTAATTAAGCCCCCAGTGAAAGATTTTAGGAGGAACAAAAAGAGCTTGACAACAATGATTATTACTTGTATTAGTGTTTAAACACATGGTGAGATTTTAAAAAGACTTTTTTTTCTTTAAATGTCTATTTTTGAATTTAGGTGTTTTTGGTGGCCTTTTATTTTTTTGAATTGAGGTGTTTTTGGTGGGCTTCTTGGCCTTTTAGTTTTGTTGGTTCTTTTCCACTAATAATGACCCACCACTTTAAAGTTCAAAACCTCCCAAATTTGTACACTTTGTGTCTTTGTTTGTTGATAAACATGAGATGAAATTATACATCATTCTGGAGGAATAGCCAAAAATTTAATAGAACAATAATCATATACTCCACTTCTTATCTGTGTGCCAAGCTAGTTTGTACATGTGTCACTTTGTTATTGCATCTCTATCCGCACATGGAATTATGGAATAAAGTTTAAAATCGAAAACGAAATTTATACTTATTTGAAAATTTTGAATCTTTTACAACACTTTTTGTTTGTGGATGACATTTATATTTATTGAAGTAGACTATTTTTTTTTTTTTTTTCTATACAATTTTAGTTAAATAAACTAGTAAATTTAAAATTCAAGTTTCTCTTGTAACAAATAAAAACAACTTAAACAGCTTGTATTTATGAATTATGATTATAAAACCTAACTACTCCGTAATTAAAATCAAATAATTCGAGTATATACTAGTTTTTATTCCCTCTCCTAAACTTGTTGAAATAGATATGTTCCCATTGATTAACCTTTGGAAAAATTATACAATGGAATTGATCGACCTTTTGGAAAAGATTATACTACGGAATAACTCATTACAAGCTCCTAGAAACCCCAAGCATAGTCGAAACAATCATTATTTTCTAATTATTACATGTCTAATATGATTAGAAACGTTAATTACTCAATTTATGCGGCCTTTTTAAAAGGAGTTGCTATTCACATCACTTTTTTTTTAATGTAAATGTAGGCTAGATTAACTATTTAAAGTCTTGGAATGTGATGACTAAAATTTGAGATCAAATCTCGTTCACATCCGTTATGAGCTTAGCTCCTACTACATCAGGATTCGACCCGGGTTGTACACCTAGCTTATGGTGGATGAGTCTCCAAACAAGAGTTTCTGCATATGGCGAGGCTCGAACTCGAGACTTTTCTTAAGCGACATCAAGTTGCTTACCACTTGAGTTAACTCTTAGCTTATGGCTCCTGAAGAAATTAGCGAATTGATATTATCATCATACACATTATGAGTTTATGAATAATTTAAAAAGTTGATTATGTAAATACGAAATATATATTAATGTTCGGTATATATGTTTTATTTTGCAGTTGTAAACTAATTAAGTATGAATCAGAAAGTGAAAAGGTTGCAAACTTAGAATGACGGGCAGACACAAAGTTTAATCTACTCGATCRTACATCATTATCCACCAAGATTTAACGCCTACCTTTATTCTCAATTTGTGTTTTTTGGGTGCTCTTTATTGTCAATTATTACTCGTAGTATTTATTGTATTTATTTATTTCAAAAAAGAAAAACACACCATGGTTATATATCAATAGTGGCCGGCTATGGCCGGTGATGTAATGATTCAAACAATTCTAGAATTTACTCTCCGCAAATTATTTTATTTTCTTTTACTTTCTATTAATTTAATATCAATTTGCTGCAACAAATTAACTATAGCCTATAGGTTCGGTGCATAAAATAAAACAATATGAACTTAACCAGGTATACAAGATATCATCAACTATTCTTTTGGGTGCAGTGCATAACATAGAATGATACGAGTAGAATTTTGTAATTTAGTTGATGCTGCTTTTTTTTCCACCGATGAAGGTTGTGTTGTTTAATTTTGTGCACGTTACATATAGTTTGTGTTGTATTGAGGAAGGAGTTTGTAATAGTGAGTCCAATTCCACCTTTAAACTTTGTGGTTAAAATTGGAGTTTGAATTATCATATTCTCCTTATTATAATTATTTATTCGCTTTCGTGATTCATTTGCACCAATATAGTTGGTGTTGTTCCTATCATAGTCATTTTTTCCTTAGAGAAAAAAAGGAAATAAAAATAAATAAGATAAAATTGACAAGCTGTCGAATAGCGAACCTTATATGCTAACAAAAATAAATAACAGTGATAATTGATTTAGGCAACCGGGAAACCGGCAACAACCGGTAACACCACCAACCCTTAACCTTGACACTACTTACATTACTCTACTATAAAGTACGTGATCTCAACTCTTCTAAGAGAAGACCACACTTATATTAACACACCATCAAAATCACTCTCTAGTTTCTTCAATAATAATTAATTCGAGTTCGGAAAAATAAAATATACTAGTATCAAAGATATGCCGATCAGCAGAATATCCCTGGGTACGGCAGATGAAGCCCGCCACCCCAACACCCTAAAGGCTGGGTTGGCGGAGTTCATCTCCACCCTAATATTCGTATTTGCCGGGCAAGGGTCCGGCATGGCATTCGCCAAGCTGACCGCTGGAGCGGCAACCACTCCAGCGGGGCTCGTGGCGGCTGCAGTCGCACACGCCTTCGCCCTATTCGTGGCCGTTTCGGTCGGGGCTAACATCTCAGGTGGACACGTCAACCCCGCTGTTACCTTCGGCGCGTTTATTGGCGGTAACATAAGTCTTCTTAATGGCATTGTTTACTGGATTGCTCAGCTTCTTGGCTCTACTGTCGCTTGCTTGTTGCTTAAGTTCTCCACTGGTGGATTGGTATGCCATTTTTATTTCTATACCCTTTTATTATTACTACTGTTTTTGACATTATTCATTAGAGGTAAAATATCTATTGTTTCAGGTAAAACATAACGAATGGAGTAATTTTTGTTAAAACAAAATGAAATATTTGTTATTATTTGATCTTCTCCAAATTATTTGGAGACTAATGGACTGTGTTGACTGACTGTTGTTTTTTCTTTGGTTTTGTTAGACTTGCGGTAAAATATTTGGAGTATCTGTTAATTTTCTTTTAGTTTGTGGTTTCATGTTTTACAAGTATTCTGTTTTATTTGTGATTTTTGAGAACCACATAAAAATAAGAAAATACAATTTTCATTTATTGTTCTTTGACACTTCGCTCAATTTTATTCGCAAAAAAAAGGGGTTATGTTGAAAAATTTATTAATGTTATTAAATTTGTTTAATTGTCACCATATACTCCGTATGATTTTTTTKGGGGGTCAAAATAACGACTTCTATATTGATAATATCCATGATGATAAATTATAAAGATGAGGGCTGTATAATAATAGTGATCTAAATTCTGCTTTAGAAGTAGGTCAAAAAATATTATTACTAGTTCTACTTACTTTCTACGCAAATTAATGTTTGTAATTAATGGGTATTATTTTTGAGATATAAAATATTTATTTACTGCAAATATTTGTTGATAAAGAAAGTGCAATAATAAAGTTTATAATTTGTAAATGTGGAATCTAATAAGAATATAATAAGCAATTGTGGTTGCATTTGATAAGATGTAAAACATTTTTCATAAAAAGTATTTTTCTTCTTTTTTTAATTTTATATTGTTTGGTCGACAAAATAGCGTATTTTCATTTTCCATGGGATAAAGTTTTCATTAAAAGGATGGAAAATCATTTCCCTTTTAAGATGATGAGAAACCTCTTTTCCTTTCTTCTCTTGTACACTCCTCTTACTACCTCATCGCACCCTCGTTTTATTTTCCGAATTTTTCATCATTTTTTTACATGTTATCAAAAAATTGAAAAATGATTTTTCAATTTCAAATATTTTCCATGAAAATCTTTTTTATTGAAAATGTTTTACGCCAAATCAATTCATAGATCGTGTATATCGTAAAAATGATGAAAGTTGACAAATGAGCAAGAACTTGTGTCCTTATTTGGATGAACATTACCCAAATAAAATAAAATACGACCGAAGTAAAACAAAATATGTTGAAAAGCTAAAAACTAAATTGCAAATGAGTTTAATAATTGTAGTTACTGTATCAAAACTATGTACTCCGTAGCACAATAGGGGGAATTTATCAATTTTGTTGTGATGTAATAATTGTAGTTACTGTATCAGGAAAACAATATTTGAGATCTTAGTGACTCCAGAAGCTTCAGAATTACGGATTTGGCAATACAATTATTGTGTGTTTCTGTCATATGCTGATTTGGCTTAGCTTTTATCTGACAATTCGCCTAAAACTTATCAAAATCATTAATGAATTTTTTTTCAAGTATTTTAAAAAAGAAATTTTGGTTAAATAATTTTAWTACAAGCAAAATAAAATGGAGTGAATATATTTTCCTTATGTATTTGAATCAATTGATGGGTGAATGAATAACGATAAATTAGAGCAACAAAAAAAAAAGGCGGTACTTTAGATTTAGGCAGTGATTCACACATTACTTTTGATCATCCCTTTCCCATTTTCACCTTGTTAGTTCTTGGCAAATTCTTGTATTATTATAATTTGTTTAAAATTTAGCTTTGTACTAATTGCAACTTGATAAAATGATTTAGCATTACACTAATTACACTCTTTTTTTTATTGTAGGAAACATCCGCCTTTGCTGTATCAGCTGATCTATCAGTATGGAACGCTTTAGTTTTTGAAATAGTCATGACATTTGGACTAGTGTACACCGTGTACGCCACCGCGGTAGACCCCAAGAAGGGCAACATTGGGATCATTGCTCCCCTAGCCATCGGTTTAATCGTCGGTGCCAACATCCTAGCCGGTGGTGCATTTGACGGTGCCTCAATGAACCCGGCTGTGTCATTCGGCCCCGCCTTGGTCAGCTGGAGCTGGAACAACCACTGGGTCTACTGGGTGGGCCCACTCATTGGTGGTGGCATTGCCGGTCTCATCTATGAGTTCATCTTCATTGGTGGTCAAGAGCCTGCCCCAGCTGACTACCAAAGACTTTCTGCCTAAGTTTGTAAAAAATAATAATACATGTAACATGTTACATTTCATGGGACTTGTATTTGTATTGTTTCATTTGTAGTTTTTTTTTWAAAAAAAAAAAAAAAATTCTGGTATTTTCTTGTATCATTTGAGAAGTTTGAATTGTGGGGCTTTTGTTTTGTGCAACTCAAATCATGGGGCATGGTAAATTATTATATTTTATGTGGGTCTTATCTTAAAATGTCATCATCATATTTTATTACGAGATTCGTTATTTTAATTTTTATGGTGTGATATAATGGATTGATAGTGAGGTTTTGGAGGTTACCAGTCTTACCACAACTTTTGTGAATGTTCATTTTTTTAAAAAATTATTTCTCATTATTTTGTGTATTGATTTTCTATTCATTTCATATTTCATTGCAAGTTTGCAACTACTGCCTGCCTGGCGGCTTAAGAATTCACTATTTTCCCACTCAATGATTCTCCATACGTCCTTTTCGACAATTSTTATAGCTAGGCACATTTGTTAATGTTACAATTAAATTGTTAGACACACCTTCTACGATAACGTAATTGTAATTTTAATGTTCTCATATGAGGGTGATCTGCTTATAACAATCTAAGGGTGTATCTAGCTTTAACAATCCCGTCTTTGTTAAGTCTCTAAATGAAACTTTTCAGCACGCTTTACCTGATACACACTTTCTCTTCTTATTTTAATTGTGATATACTTTAATTAGAATTATTGATAGATTCCTAGACATTTTTAAAACATTCTTAAAAAGAAATAAAAGAGACTTAAGTGAGAGGCGAAAAATTGAAAAAGTCAGTTGCCATAAAGGTGCATGTTTGATTCAAAAAAAAAATCTAAGAATAAAATGGCTACATTTATTTTTTAAAATAAGTAAAATTAAGGTTTCACCATTTGACAAATTAGGTTTTTTTTTTTAAAACGAGAAAATTAAAATGGTTTCATTCAGAAGATAGTCAAACGACACTTACAATTTGACAAAATTGACAAAACAACAATTGACATACACAGAACCTGTGAACTTTTTGCATTACGAAAACAAATTTAATTAAAAGTCGCCTTAAATATTTCCCTTCATATGAAGCAATACGAATATGTGAGTTCGCGCAAGTTCGACATGTAATCTGTTTATGTGTAATTGCGTCGGTCCATGTACATCTGAATAAAGTCTTCCCAAAAAAAGCAAAAAATCATGAAACCCTACACACCAGAATCCAACGGAGAATAAGGGCATAACGATCAGCGATTAACTAGTCAATCAAAACCACCTACAATATCGAACCAAGAAAGTAGCCACTGGAAAAATTTGTGAACCAAACAACGCCTGATAACCGCCGAAAAAGCCAAAACGCAATCCGATGCTCCCCCCACAACCAGGAAGAACGAAGGAGGAGGATCGAAAAGTCATGATTATGCGATTAATTATTCCCCAAATTCTAGAAGACTCCCTTATTAAACTAAAAAATAGGGCTTGTGAATTAACAAAACCAAAGAACTAAAATAAAGACAAAACGCAAGCCCTAGACACACTAAAGATCCAACCGCAAGTCAGCGGCGCTGCCATCAGTTGCCGCGACAACTAGGCCGCCCCCACGAGTGCCCAGCAAACCAAAGTCACGTTCGTCAGTATAGGCCCACAAGCTACGACCAAAACCAGCGCCATCCTCAAATAGAACAAACGCCCAGCCGCACCCACGCAAGCCCCTGCCTTGAGAAAACAACAGCATCACCACAACCCCTAGCAAAATACAACCCGGACCACCAACGAACCAAACGACCAACAACCATCAACCGCAACGGACCATCAAAGGGTGACTCGTCGGCGCTAGGGGGGCAAAGCAATCTGAATTAGTTGTTGTTCATGTTCATGTTCATGTTCATTTTCCACAATCTAAGTTAGTTGTTGTTGTGTGACTGGCTGTGAACCCAGTTTACCATCTGCATCATCTTGTTGGAGTTTTTGTGCAATAGCAAGTAACTTCTTGTTGAATCCTTTCACTGATTCCCTTGCAGCTGTGAATTCATCGTCACTAGACTCAGCATCCTCAAAAACATCATCATCCCTAAGGTGTGTCAAATCACCATCCTCAACATCCTCCCTAGCCTCATACTCGATCTGCATCATCACCATCCCTTTCTTCATGATCTTCACCATCCTCTCCAGAGCCATTTGGTATGTAATCATCATCATTCTCAGAATCCTCTTCTTCCTCATCCTGCAAATGCCATTCAAACCCACCTTCCAGACTTCCATCATAATTTGGAACACCAGGATCATGTACACCCAAACCAATTAGCTCATCTAATGCAATAGGAGTTTCTGGTCTGGGATCTTCCCACTCATAATCATCTGGTACTTCAGTCATGTCAAAAATAGGAACTAGGAGAGGTTCCTTGTGTGTTTTTTGAACTTGCTTTTGCTTGGTTCCTTTCTTGACTGACTTCCCAGGATTAGTTGTACTTTTAGGATTAACTCTAGGACTTTGTTGTTGGACATTTGACTCTTGGGTTAGAATGTTCCCCCTTGGCCTAACTCTAGCATTTGGTCTCACTGGGGTTAACTTTTGAGGTCTATTCTGTGTTTGTGAAGTAAAAACACCAGAATTTTCACCTACTTGAGACAAATGTTCAGGCAAAACCCAATCCAACTCAACATTGCTATGCACTACAAACAGATCAACACACCTAGATTTCAGAGCAATTTCTCCCATCTCCCTAACCTGATTGTCATCATATACTTTCCTCAATCCATTTTCATATGAACTACCAGGAACAAGATAGTAGATCAGTTGAATARCCTCGTAATTCCCACAYTTTTGAATCAATTYCCTCAAATACCAAAAGCACAACTCATCAGGGTCAACTGCAAAAGTCTTAATCTTACCAGCAACATACGAATATGAATCACCCACCCTCTTAAACACACCCCCATGGTACAATTTCAGAGTTACATTATCCATAGCTACACAAGGCTACACAATTACAAAAACTAGCAGAAAATAACAAAAAATTAGGGTTCAAGAATTTCGAAAATTTCAATCATACTTTATACAAATGTAACGCCAAATCAAGAAAGTTCATACAGTTAAAGAATTTCAAAAAAACGAACACAAAAACATCCAACAACAACATGCAAACACAAATACGAATTGCAAATTTAGGGAAAAAAGAAAGAAAGAAAGAAAGAATTAAACTTACCAAATTCAGCACAAATTCGTGGACAAACGAACGAGAATTCCAGCAACGAAGCAGCTTCAATGGAAGTTCAAGCGACAAACCAAAGCTTTCAGAATCACAAAAGTTATTTTTTGGCGTTTTTTGGTTAGAATAATGGATTTAGGAGGGAGAGTGGGGTTTAGTGGGTTTAAGTGGAATTAACAAGTCAAAGGCAACCGGTTTAACAATTAATCAGTCACTTAGTATGATTAATGAAGATTAGGGTTAAAGCTTAGTATATTCCGTAATATCGATCGGTTAGGATTATTAATTGAAGTCCACCAAAAGGTGGGATTATTCCTTTCCAGTTTTCCAAAGGAAAGTTATTTTCCTTTTGTAGAGAAGGAATGCCACAATTTCCTCCCAACTCCTTATATCTCCCTTATTCATTCCTCCACCCTTCCTTCATTTCTATTACATTTTTCATTTTCTTCCCGAGTTTTCCTCTAATCAAACAAACAAAGGAAAACTTTTTTTCCTAGAAAATGATTTTCCATGAAAATTGTTTTCCCTAAAAAATGATTTTCCGTGAAAATTGTTTTCCTTCAAACCAAACGGAACCTTAATGAATCATTATTAAACTTAGTTTAATGAAATCATTGATATAGCTTAACTTAACACCCCAATTGCTTGAATAAGACTCCATATTGCTCATCCAAAAGATAATCTGCTTTTTAATTCTAAACATTATGTTCAAGTTTCGACTTTATACTCATTCTTTTTGTGTTGCAAATATTATTCAAGAAAAGAATAGACCAACAAAAAAGAAAAAGATATAATCCAACTTCATTCAATCCATAATTCTAACAAGAATTGTTACAATCATCATCAATCAGGTCTAACCAACACATCGACGTTGTACTATTCAACTTATTTTCAATACTTATTAAAAAAATAGATAAGTTCATTTAAGCATAAATAAATACAAATAATAAGTATCAATATCAATTTGTTCAGATAAGTTGAAAAGAGCATACTCATCATCATCTTTGTTATTACGACGTAGGTGTGCCTCGATCTTATTAATCAATAAGCAATTTCTTATGAAACAAATCCAATAAATACACCTAACTCAACCTTATAAATTGTTGGTCTAGGTTGGTTCGATCAAAGGTCAAGACAATTTGATTAGCTTTATAAATTTTCGGCGTAGGACGGTTTGGTCAATAGTCAAGATAAGTCGGTTAATTAGGTACATAGATTCAACTATGCAATTCTATGTACAATCGGAAGCATAAATTAACATCATAAGCATCAATATCACGCATGCAAGTAGCATATTTGAACTAATAAGAGTTGACTCAAGTTGTAAGCAACTTGACGTAGCTTAAGGTAGGTCTCGAGTTTGAGCCTCGTTGTATGCATAAATTCTTGTTAAGAGACCTACTCGTCATAAGCTAGACGTGCAACTCGAATCAAATGCGAATATAGTCAGAGTTAAACTCCGATAAACCGGGTAGACAAACTAAAAAAATAGCATAATTCTATGCATTGATCACCTTCAAAAACCAAAAGTGAGGAGTAAGTGAGATATGAAAATGGCAGCTACAAAAGGCCAGAATGCATTGATAGAAAGATCTATCACATTACTGTAATTGTCAAAGAGTCAATTATAAATTTAACCAGTTATCTGATGAATAGAAGCCACAATTACAAAGAGGGTCGTACCATAATTTTATGTGATTTTTTTCGTGCAAAGTTGTGAAGACGTCAAGGGCCCCTACCACGTGAACCGACCATATGCTATAATGTGGCATTGAGCTGTCAACATTATTTGCTACATCTTGCACAATCACAAGTAGATTAAAGTGAGGACACCGGCACATATCTCGATCAACTAATACCGGAGTTGTTCTAGCTAGCTTAATTAGATGTTTAGGTCGAGTTCGAATCAAAAACATGTATAAGCATGTGTTAGATTAAAGCGAGCTACCAACGTTCATACATATTTGGATCAACTAATAAGGGAGTTGTTCTAGCTTAATTAGATTTTTTAGGTCTCGGGTTTGAGTCATGTGTGAATGTATAAGCATGTTTTATTTGAAAGAGCTTTCTCTCAATAACAGATTTGATCTAGCTTAAATTCGGATCAGTTAATCGTAATAAATTTTAAATATCGAATGCGTTTGCATAAAAAGATAATCGATTAGTGAGACAATGATTATTGCCACCCTTTTCTGTTGAACTCTCTTTTCACCAATTTAATTTAATCATTTATCACCTTTTTAGGACAAAAGGTTCCCTTAATTTAGGTTTTGGGGACTAATACAGTTTTGGTTAACATTAGATAAAAGTTAGCTAGCCACTCTCTCCCCTCCCTTTTTTGTTTGTTTCTTGTGTTGATACAACTCCAAATTTTTTTTGGTAAACATAGCCAACTTTTATGTAGAATTATGTAGTATCACATGCGCAATTAATGTTCAAGTACTTCGTATAATAGATGAATTCTTTAGAAATTACATACTCTTGTGGTTGATATAATTTGTTAGAGTGTTTCTCCCTCCTTAAGGGTCCGTTTGTTTAGAAGGAAAATAATTTTCATGAAAAATCATTTTTTAGGAAAAATAGTTTTCAAGAAAACATTGATTTTAAAAAAGTTTTCCTTTATTTGATTAGAGAAAAATTCATGAAAAATTGAAAAATGAAATAGAAATGAAGAAGGGATGGGGAAATGAATAAGGGGAAGTAAAAAGTGAGGAGGAAATTTTGACATTCCTTCTCTACAAAAGGATAATGATTTCCTTTTCCAAAGTGACATTTTCCATATTGAAGAAAATGATTTTTCACCCCTTTCCGAAACAAAGGAAAACTAAAAAAGGGAGCTGAGGAAAATAATTTTTCGGAAAAATGTTTTCCATCAAAACAAATGGAGTCTAATAGTCGTATATATGTTCCACTGATATGTACAAGAGATGTGTTGAGATATATTTAGAGTATATGTTTAGTTAGTTATGATAGGATATATTTTGGGTAAAATATCTTTTCTTTCCTAGATTATAAGATATATCATAAGATATAGTTGATAGGTCATTTTACTACCAAAAATAATTCSTAATTCCCCTAACTAGTATAGTCGGGCAAGTAGGGTCGAACCACTATGGAAGGACAAATAATGTTACAAATTGAACCAAGTTCACTATCGCTAACAGTTAAAAGTTTGGAGTTTTTGAACGACTAATTGTAAAACAAAACAAGAAGCGACGAAAATTCAATTAATTAGAAACTTAGGGCAAAGAGGATTCACTATGCATCGATCACGATTCAAGAACAACAATTGGGATAGGAATGAATTTAAACAAAGGAATAAGTTACTCTCGTAATCAAATTCCACAATTAAACAACAAAACAAGCTATCGCGATTATCGTTTAACAGTTCAAAGATGGAAATCCTTCACTCAAACTCGCAGCTCTCGCTTATAGAATTGAGTAAATAATACTTGCAAATTGGCCAAAGATGCAATCAATTCGAAACCCATCAATTGAATTGCCAAAACAAACCAAATTTAAATCCTAAAAATCAAACAAGAATCATGATCTTTGCATAGTTTCACCAAGCCCTAGAAGTAAACTACTCACTATGCATATTGAAATTAACAATAAGTTCAACAATGAAATTCATGAATAAACTCAACTTCAACATCAATGGAGAAACAAAAATTCAAAGATAACAATAATAACCAAGAACAAGAAAATAGATTTGAGATTAATACCTTCAAATTGATTGAAATTGCAAAGTTTAAAGAGTTGAATTAACAATTCTCCAAAAGTACATGAACAAGAACCCTAACTTCTCTCTAAAAGCTTGAAAGGAAGTGTAAACGTACTCAGCAATATCCCAAAAAGCCTAATAAAACCCCTCGCACAAACACGAGGGAAAATGAAAAGTTGAGCTAAAATTAGACCGGACCCGGCGGGTATGTGGAAACCCGGTCGGGTACAAAGGTCATACAAAAACACACTCGAAAATTCTCTAAGTAAAAGAGGTGACTCGGCCTGGTATGTGGAAACCCGGTCAGGTACGCAGCTACTTCAGCTTTCCTTCTATGGAGATCCGACCGGGTTTGTGGAAACCCACCCGTGTATGAGACCCGATCAGCACAAAAATGACCTTTTGAGCAGCTTTCGACCACCCAACTAGCAAACCTCGCTCCAAGAGTCGATTTCAAGCGCAATTAGACCATTGTTCCTACAAAATAAATAGGAAACAAACACTCCAACCAAGCATAAAATCCAATGGAAAATAGAGCAAAACAAGAGAGAAATTGCTAGAAAAATCTATGGGGACACGGTAAAGACACTATACAAAACACACACATCAATAGTTCGTTGGAGATTTGGAAAGATTGCCATGTATTATAAATATTCAAGTGAGTAGCTAATAATATCGTGAGCTTGATTTCTAAAAATTCTACATGGTATCAGGCTAAAAGGTTTTTTTTACACCATATTTTTCCTACAAATTATTTTCTATGGCTGGCGATACATCCCCGCCACAACTATATATCAATTTCGAGTGTGATTGTTAATAGTATATGTCCAGAAAATCAATCAAATAGTCAGTTTGATATTACGTCACAGATCCTTGATACAAGAGCAACTCATCATGTTACAGGACAACGTTCATGGTTATTTGACACAAAAAATTTTGAGTCTCTTGTTGGTTTGCCAAATGGTGAAAAAGTGCTTGCTACATTGATAGGATCCGTTTGCTTGTCTGATAAAATTACTCTTAATGGATTCTCAATTTTGTGTTATACAGGATCAAACGAAGGAGCTGATTGGAATGAGAGTTAAAAGAGATGGACTACTCTACTTTAGCAAACCGAAATTTGTGTCTACAGTTGACGCAACATTAAATTTGGAATTGTGGCACCGTCGGCTCCGACATCCTTCTGAAAAGGTAGTTAAATTGATTCCTCATGTCGAAAATAATGAAGCTTGTTTGGATAAAGGGTGCGAGGTATGTATGCGTGCTAAACATCCTAGAGATAAGTTTCCTTTAAGTGATAATAAAGCTTCTAGAATTTTTGAGACAATACATATTGATTTGTGGGGTCCATATCGACATGTTTCGTCTTGTGGAGCTTGTTATTTTTTGACAATAGTTGATGATTATTCGAGAGCAATTTGGGTTTATTTATTGGTTGACAAATTAGAGGTATTTCAAATTTTTATGTCCTTTGTTGCTATGGTTGATAAACAATTTTCACAAACAATTAAGGTTGTTCAAAGTGATAATGGAACTGAATTTAATTGTTTGTTTGATTATTTTAAGGCGACTGGTATTTTGTTTYAAACTTCGTGTGTGGGAACTCCACAACAAAATGGGAGAGTTGAGAGGAAACATAAACATATTTTGACTGTGAGTAGGGCATTGCGTGTCCAAGCAAAATTGCCTATTTATTTTTGGGGTGAATGTGTTCTTGCTGCTACTCATTTAATTAATCGTACACCTTCTTCTGTTTTACAAAACAAAACACCTTTTGAGATACTCTTTGGTAAACCACCCTATTTTGATGCTATTAGAACCTTTGGGTGTTTGTGTTTTGCTCACAATCAAAAGACTAAAGGTGATAAATTTACAAGTCGGAGTCGAAAGTGTATTTTTGTGGGATATCCGTTTGGTAAAAAGGGATGGAAATTATATGATATAGAAACAAAGGGATTTTTTGTGTCACGAGATGTAAAATTTTTGGAGGAAGTGTTCCCATTTGAGTGTTCAGAAGATGTTAATATATTTTCAAGTGCGCATGATAGTTATGTTCATGATGATTTTGCGACAAAAATTTATGAGGATGATACTAATACTAATAATTATTTCGATCATGATGATTTTGTGCCTAATTCTCAAACTAATATTCATGAGCCTAATTCTTTTAATACCTCTCATAATTGGAATTCTCAAAATATTGATAATGGTCACGAAGTCCCACTTGATGCTTCCGATCATAACAGTTTACCTGTGCAATCCTCTGTCTTGCCTGCTACTAATGACCCAATGTCCACTGGGCCAGTCCAACACACTATCCCTGAGCCACCAACATAGTCTATTTTAACTTCACCTTCCGATGGGCCTGTTGGGTTAGATCAATCTAATAGTACGACGAACTTGGGTCGTGGTCTTCGGGAAAAGTATCCAAATGTTCTATATAAAGATTATGTGACACATACGGTTTTTTCTAATGGTTCATCATCTGATTCCCTCTCTTCCACTCACTCCTCAGGTACTCCTTATCCTATAGAACATTATATAAATTGTGACAATTTTTCTGTAAATTATCGAAAATTTCTTGCAACTATAATTAAGGGTAAAGACCCTAAATCATTTAGAGAAGCCATGAAATCGGAAGTGTGGCGTCATTCCATGAATGATGAGATACGAACTCTAGAAGATAATGACATGTGGACTTTAGATCCTCTTCCGCCTGGAAAACGAGCTCTTGGTAGTCAATGGGTGTACAGGACTAAATATTTGTCAAATAGAGATGTAGAGCAACTCAAGTCCAGATTAGTAGTGTTGGGTAATCACCAACAAGAAGGGATTGACTATATGGAAACCTTTGCTCCTGTTGCCAAAATGACTACAGTTCGTACTTTTCTTGCTATTGCAGCTTCCAAGAATTGAGAGTTACATCAAATGGATGTTCATAATGCATTTCTTCATGGTGATCTTGAAGAAAAAGGTTTACATGAAATTACCTTCAGGTTTTTCTCATTCTAATCCATCTTTAGTGTGTTTGTTGCGTAAATCTTTGTATGGATTAAAACAACCTCCTAGATGCTTGTTTGCAAATTGGTGTCCACTTTGAAAGGGTATGACTTTCTTCAGTCTTATTATGATTATTCACTATTTACATTTACTAAAGGTAGTGTTCAAATCAATGTCTTAGTTTATGTTGATGATCTTATTATCTCTGGTAATGATTCCGCGACACTTACTTTATTCAAAGCCTATCTTAGTAATTGTTTTAAAATGAAGGATCTCGAAACACTTAAATATTTTTTGGGGATTGAGGTAGCTCGTAGTTCTTCGGCTTGTTTTTATGTCAACGCAAATATACCTTGGATATTATTTCTGAAGCTGGTTTGTTAGGGGCCAAACCAAGTTGTTTTCCTATAGAACAAAATCATAAGCTTCGACTTGCGAYCGGAGAGCTTATGGCAGATCCTGAAACGTATCAACGACTTGTGGGACGTTTGATTTATCTAACGGTTACACGACTGGATTTGGTCTATTTAGTTCATATTTTGTCTCAGTTTATGCAAGCTTCGCGCATTGATCAATGGGAAGCGGCTCTTCAAGTTGTGTGATATTTGAAAGGGACTCCGAGTCAAGGTATTTTGCTCCGTGCTGACAATGAAGTAAGCTTGGAAGGTTGGTGTGATTCGGATTGGGCGGCTTGTCCTCTCACTCGTCGTTTGCTATCAGGTTGGCTTGTGTTTTTGGGTTAATCTCCTATTTCATGGAAGACAAAGAAACAACATACAGTTTAAGGGTCTTCCAGAAAGGCTGAATATAGGTCTATGGGCTGCAATTACTTGTGAATTAAAGTGGATAAAGGATTGTTGTTGAGTTTAGGTGTTCATCATCCTAAAGCAATTAAGTTATTCTGTGATAGTGAATCGGCATTACACATTGCAAAGAATCTTGTTTTCCACGAACGTACAAAACACATCGAGGTTGATTGTCATTTTGTTCGTGATGCGATAAATGAAGGTTCAATCTCGCCAGCTCGTGTTTCGACGTCATCGCAGTTGGCTGACATATTTACTAAGGCTCTCGGCAAATCTCAATTTGATTTTCTTCTTTCCAAGTTGAGCATTTTTTAATCTCATGCTCCAACTTTAGGGGGGGGGGGGGGGGGGTGAGATACATTTAGAGTATATGTTTAGCTAGTTATGATAGGATGTATTTTGGGTAAAATATCTTTTCTTACCTAGATTATAAGATATATCATAAGATATAGTTCGTTGGAGATTTAGGAAGATTGCCATGTATTATAAATATTCATGTGAGTAACTAATAATATCGTGGGCTTGATTTCCAAAAATCTACAAGATGCCCCATGGGCCTTTAAGATTTGATTAATAATCATATCATATTATCATATGTTTGATGAAAGAAGCCTTTGCCCGATTTAAAATGCTATATATGTATTTGTTAGATATTAATCTCAATTCATTTGTAGATGTTATATGTCTTTTAATTAAAAAAATTGATTTTACGTATTTGTTACAACAAAAATGGAACCTAGTTTAGAAGGTTTTGTCTGATTAATTTCAATTAATACTTGACAATATACAAAATATCATATTTTCATACGGWAGTTATTGTATGCATCAGATGCACAATAAATTTATTGTGCACCAAGCATATAGTGACCCTTTATATGAATATAGTGACCCTTTTTTCAGTTTACATCAATATAATGATAAATAATAAGGGTTACTATATTGATTAAAAAGGTTACTATATTAACTAAAAGAGTCATTTTAATCTGGTGCACAGTAAATTTTTTTTGCACCCGATGCACCTAAGACTTTGYCATTTTCATAATCATAATATAATGATTAAGAAACGTGAAAATTAGTTAAGTCGTTACATGTAACCAAACTTTAATTTCAAGATTGTCTCAAGGATCAACCATTATTTTTAAAATGAAAGAGATACTAATATTCACATTACTTTGTAATTCTACATACGCTACTCAAATGCACCAAGAGTTAAATTATCATTTGCATCTTGCCAAACAAGAACAAAGAAGTAATCCTTTACATTCAAAAATTTTAGAATGAATTGACTTATTATAATATAGTATTAAACTACATACACCAAATGCAAAAAACAACATATGGAAAGAATCTTCGATTCTTCTCACCCAAAAAAAAAAAGAATCTTCGATTCTTCATATTAAGACTTTAAGATGAGAATGTTCATATGACATAATCTTATATTAGTTATGTATATGATTATTATATTTAAATTAAAATAAGGAATTGATTTCAGGATAGATGTGTAACTTTAATTATTACAAGGATCAAAGGCAAARCTAAAGTCTCTTCTCCAAATAATTTCCTCATATCTCTTCCCACGTTATAAATTATTTGTATTCATCCTTGTGACTCATTTACATTAAAAATAAAACAATAAAAATAATGATAYTCGTTTAAATTAAGAATCAAGCATCTATATACCYTAGCCTTATCAAGGGCGATGCTTCTCGTCCTATATGGTCACATTATTGTTGTCTCACATGGGATGATTGTAACATTTATGATATATGCATGTATACACAGTACATTTTAATTTGTCCATGAAATGTCTTGTTGCCCAGTTGTGTTTGCAGTATTTTTAGAAAGGGGTGGGGGGTGAAGGAAAGCGATATTTGTGAAGTGCAATCCAATTAATCAAACATAGGTGGCCTACTTTCATACAAGCTAAGTACTACATACATTTGAATTTGCTAACTTGAAATATTTTAAATTTTCAAAAATAATTTTAAAATTACATTAAATTTCTTGCATCAAAGTACAATTAGCTTATCGGAAAATAAACTCTATTGAACCAGCGCCTCTCAAAAAATTTAGAGTTTCACAGTTTCGAAAAGATTACAGAAAATCATATAAGTATATTCACCTAAACAACTAGGTAATAGAGAATGTTATGCTGAATCAAAGTGAATATACAAATTGTATTGTTTCGGATGAATTTATTATTTAGGTAATTTTAAATAGAATTTTAAATTGAATATGCCATGTAACCAGTTCTAAGGTGTTATGTATTCTTGTTTGAAWTTTTTTGCCATCCATTGATTATAAGTAGGGTTGTTCATGAACCGGTCCAAACCGGAATTTGGACCGATTTGGACCGGACCGGATCTGTATCGCCGGTCCGATCTCCGGTCCTTAGAAATTAGCGATTCCGAGTCCCCGGTCCGGGTAAAATCCAGTGGTCCGCCGGTCCAGGCCGGCGACCCGGTAATTAAAAAATTTTGATTTTTTTTATAATGGAAAATGAATAACAATAGACTTTGCTTTAGTCAATGTATCAAACTCAATTACTCAACAAATCGCTTTTCCCCTTTGAAAACCCTAACTCCTCTTYTCACCTCTTCTGATCTTCTCACCAGTGGTTCTGCTGTTGCTGCTGCCACTCCTCCGGTCCCGCCGTCCGGTGCGCCTCCACTCCTCCGGTCCTCGCAGCTGACGCAGCTCGCATCCCCGCAGGAGCAGCAGGCCGAGTTCTCAAGTCACAGTAAGTTTTCATCTTTTAATTTATTTATTTTTCTTGTTGTAAATTGTAAAGTAATGATTAAATGTTGAAATGTGGGTGAATTGTTGAATTGGATTGTGGTTACAAGTTAGTATCGAATTTGGTTAAACCAATTGAATTCAATTGAATAATTCAAATTGAAGTTTCTATTTTCTTATAATTTGAAACTATTATTAGCCTTTATTTCGCATCTCTGGTATGTTGCTTGTATAGCTATATGCACATTGTTACATTTCTTCACAGTTTGTTGCATGGATTTATGTTTGTCTTTTAGAATTGAGGTTTTTTTAAAAAAAATAAAAAAAAGAACAAGGTCAGGTGGTATATGGTGGTGGAGGTGTAGGTGGGCGGGTGGATGAGGATGACGACGAAGAAAAAGAAGCTAATATTACCTAACCGGTCCAAACTGGACAAAAATCGGATCGAATCGGAACCTGCAGGTCTGGTCCCGATTCCTTTTCTACCACAACTGGTCYGGTCCAGGTCTGCCAAATTTCTGAATTTTGGTCCAGTCGGTTTCGGTCCGATTCTTGACCGGTGTACAGTCCTAATTATAAGTGTTATTTAATTTAACTATCTCTTATGAATGAAATTTCTATTCTACTCATTAAAAGAAGAAGTATACACATGATAATATAATATGTTAGAAAGATACCGAGCTACAAGGGTAGTATTGTTGCAAGCATTACACAAAAGCAGTAAATTTGTAATGTCGGTCAGGACTACAACCAAGGCTAATCCAAAGTTCTTTGTGACAGAGTAACACAATTCAACATTCACAAGGACATGACTTACAAAGTAGACGGACAATTGTGCCACTTCTCTTTCTGCCACTAGCACAACAGACAATGCATGTTCGGAGATAGCTAGGTACATGTACAAAATCTCTCCATCTTGCGGACTTACTAGTCTAAGCAAGGAGTGAAGGTGTTCCTTTAACTTGACAAATCCTTCCTCCGCCTCGGCAGTCCATTGAAACTTTGCACTCTTCTTGATTGTCTTGAAAAAGTATTGAATGACAGCGATCTCCAGACTTAGACAGAAAGCGCCCCAAGGCGACCAGACAACCGGTGATTTGCTGCACCTCCTTCACACTTGTTGGAGACTTCATATCTAGGACAGCTTGTACCTTGTCGGTGTTTGTTTCATACCTCTTTAATCAACCAAATAGCCCAAGAACTTGCCAGATGTAACTCCAAATGTGCACTTCTTAGGGTTTAAATTCATCTAATAATGGTGTAAGGTCTTGAAAATCTCTTTCAAATCTTTGGGATGATCCTCCAACTTCTTACTATTGATGATCATGTCATCAATATATTTTTCAACATTTCTTCCCAATTTCCCAGCAAAGATAGTATTCACACATATCTGCAAAGTAGTAGGAGCATTCCTCAGACAAAAAGGCATTACCTTATAATAATAAAGCCCGTTGTCGATGACAAAATTTCTCTTGTCTTGGTCCTCCTTTAGAGGGATTTGGTGAAAACCTGAGTAGGCATCCACGAAGCTCATTATCTAATTCCCYGCTGTAGAGTCGACCAACTCGTCGATTTTAGGCAAAGGGAAGAGGTCCTTAGGGCAGGCCTTGTTTAGATCTGTGTAATATTGTAATCTACACACATCCTCCAAGTCCCATTGGGCTTGGGTACCAACACAACTTTTTCCACTCACTCGGGAAATTGACATGGCCTGATAAACCATGCATCAAGTAGTTTCTTGACCTTCTAATCTGCAGCCTTACTTCTGATTTGCCCTAGATTTTTCTTCTTCTAGGCAACGAGCTTTCTTTGCGGGTCAACATTGAGATCATGTTGAGCTATCTTTGGAGCAATGCCCGACATTTCCTCCACCTTAAAGGCGAAGACATCTTTGTAGTCGCGAAGTAAGGCTCTTACCTCTTTGCCTACTTGAGTTTCAATGCTTTGCCCTATCAAGACACATCAAACTGAATTCTCTTCTTCTAAATCAAAGTTCTCTAGCTTATCCGTGCTAGGAGTTGGTTTAGATGCAACTTGAAATAAACCATGTATTGTCATAGCCTCTTGATGTGCTCCATGCAACATCATGACTTCTCCGGACTTCCTCTTCTTGCACAACAAGAATTTAGCTCTCGGCCGACAGAAATTTCAGACCGTGTTAAATGCAGTCGGTAATTACCAACCGACACCGTCCGTTGAAGAAATTATTGATCGTACAACGATCGGCAACAAAATTACCAACCGCACACACGGTCTATGACAGGGGTAATTACCAACCGAAATAAGCATGGTTGGTAAATATCGACCATCAACGACCGTATACATGGTCGGTAAAAGCAATAAAATTTTGGCTGAAATTTTTGACCGACTTTCCCATATTAATTAATTATTACTCCACACTCAATCCCTATTTCCTTATTTCACGCTTATCTTCTCGTCACTTTTCTTCTCTAACACTCCTTATCTTCTCTCTCCWATTTCACGCTCTCCTCTCATCCCTCATCTACTCCTTATCTTCTCTCTCCTCTTCTACTTTCTCTTCTATTTCACCTCTCATCCATCATCTCTTATTTCTAAGGATTTCTTCCCAATTCGTTCGTTCGTTCGTTTTATCGACTTTCTTGGATCTATATTCCGTTCGGCTTTCGTTCGTTTTTTTCATTTCTTCCTAAATTCCAAAATCTGAACCCTAAAATGCTAAGGTATGTTTTCGATTTAATTTTTTTATTCGTTTTTTTTTTTGCGTATTTGTTTTCTTTTTGGTTGTTGTTTACAAATCTAATTGTTACATGTGATTTGTGAAATTTATTTTTTCAATTTATAAGGAATAATTTTGTTGATTTCAAAATTTTCATTTTTTTTATTTTCTTTGAATTTTGATTTTTGTCGATTTTTCCCTTTTTTCTTCAATTCTTCGATTTCTTAATTTTCTCGATTTTTTCTTCGACTTTCTTGGATTTTGATTGTTTTTTCTTCGATTTTTTTTAATTTTTTTCAATTTTTCTTCGATTTTTTGGTTTTTTGTTCGACTATCATTTTTTCGTTATTTCCTTTATTTTAATGTTGTTTTTCATATCCTTTTTGTTAGATATTTATTATTTTTCATATCTCTCTGATTTTGTTAGATAGGTTTTTTTTCATGTAAATCTAATTTTTTTTCATTTCCTTAAATTTTTTAACGATTTCTTCTTCTATTGTTTTTACTGATTTTTTTTGTCATTTTCTTTTTTTATTTTGATTTATTTTTTTGATTTCGGTTTTTATGATTTTATGATTTTTATTCATTTTTTTTTATTTCTTTGTCACTGATTCGGTTTTTATATATTTTCGGGCTCTGATTTGTTTGTTTTTTGATTTTTGATTTGTTTTTTTTTGTCATTTGTAGGTGAAAGATCAAAAAAATTCGAAGGTGGGTGTGGTTGATTCTAGGGTTAAGATCTTGTAAAAATAAAGGAGTATTGTCATAGAATTATGTAAAATAGTATTTGTATATTGTAATTTAATAATATTTTCAATTTGAGTTGTATTCTTAACTTGTCTTGTTGTTTTATTATTTGTTGTGTTAAGTGGTGGAAAGTTGAAAGGTTTTTTTTATTGAAAGCTGTGAAAGTTGAAAATTGGACTGAAGTAATGTCAGCCTACTTTCACTTTCATTTTTTTTATTTGTAAATACCATTTACCGACCGCATGCATGGCGTAGTATCTGTCTATACCGACTATCTACGGTCGATAAAATATCTTTAAAAAAAATACTAGCACTGACTGAAAAGTGGTCGGTATTATCAACCGCTTTTTGGTGGTGCTCTGCGGCCATTTACCGATCGTTTATCGACCGGTAAATTTTTACCGACCGATAAATGGTCGTAAAACCTTTTACCGACCATTGTACGGCGACCGACGTTTACGACCGTTTCTTGCGCTGTTTACCGATCGCTTTAGACGGTCACCGAGCTGTATTTTCTTGTTGTGTTGGTCACTCTAAACTCTTCCAACTCATTTTCCTTCTCTTTGCCCTTGGGTTCCACAAGAGGTTTTAATTTACCGTCATCAGATAGCATTTTCAGGCCATTCCTTGGTCTCCATGGACCGTTCAACCTTACCATATCTCACACGAACTTCATTAACATCATATGAGTCACAATGATTGCCTTTGCTTGATTCAAGGTAGGTCTTCCAAGGATGATATTATAGGCACTTAAATTTCTTACCATCGAAAAATTGACGTTCATATGCCTACAATCATCGCCTTTTCTGAAGGTTAACGGTTCTAATTGGGTGTATTACTCCCCCTCCAAAATCAATGATCGGGTTGTGAACCTTGACCAGCTCATTGTCGTCATACTTCAACTTGTTTAAGAAATCAAAGTTATGATGTCAGAAGATCTTCTCTTGTCGACAAGTATTCATGAACTGTAAGGTTTGCAACTTCAGGTCTACCACTAAAGGATCATCATGGGTGTACATAGTGGACCTTTCTCATTTTGAGTAATTTAATCTCGGGGAAGTCATGCCCGGTGTCCTCCTAAGGCTTCATGGCCTGGTATAATCTACTTAAATAATTCTCGTGACCTCTTAATGTTGGCCCGTCAACTGCGAACCCTCCTGATATCACATGTACTACGCCCGTGTCCCCTGACCTGCTCTTTGTGGATACCTGGTTTATCCTTCTCAACTTCCTCGACCGCTTTTCACAAGGTGTGTAGCAATCTTGCCCTTGTGATATAGTGCATCTAAAGCCTTTTTAAAATTGAAGCACTTCTCTGCCACATGACCAATATCTCGATGGAATTTGTCATACTTGTTCTTGTCTTTTGTCTCCCTAGGAGACCTGATAGTAGGGGTCATCAATGGGCTGATCCTTCTTCACCTCATGATAGACCTGTCACAAATCTTAGGCATAGGTAATCTTGGACCTTCATTCTACCATGCTTTTCTCTTTTTCCTATCATAAAAAACCTTTTTGCTTGTCACTTACAGTCCTGATCGCTTACAATCATTATCCCTATGAACCCTTTGACATCCCTGACTTACTCTCCTTGAGAATGTTGAGATGCCCCATGCTTTTCTTTTGTCTTTGTACCAGAATCATTAATAGATTTCTTCAGCATGCATATAACTCTCCTCCTCTCCCAAGGCTACCTTCAAATCTTTTCAATTTTTCCGAAGTAGATCAAGCTTAAGTCACTATCATCATGAAGACCACGGTAGAAGGCATCCAAGATTAGATCATCCGGCAAGCCAAGTATCTGCAAGGTCTCATTGTCGAATCTCTTCACATAGCTTCTCAGGCTCTCATTGTCTCTTTGCCTTATCCTTGCAGATGCATGTTTCTCTTTTTCTCTTTGCTTGTCGGCCATAAAGTGGTGGTGAACAAGATGAATAATTTAAAAAGCTGTTGATTAAACTCGGAGGCAACCTACTGAACCACTTCTAAGCCACTACCTTTAACGTAGAGGGAAAGTATCGACACCATGTGGCATCATCCGCTTGAGTAGTAAGCATTAGATGCTTATACATGGCAAGATGATCGTCTATATCAGACTTGCCATCATAACATTCCATGCTTGGAAACTTCATTTTTGGCATTCTTGGGGCTAGCATGATGGCTAAAGAAAAGGGCGTAGGTTCAGTAAGTGAAAGAGCTTGCATTTGATTCATCAAAGGCACTTGTTGAATTACTTCATCTCTATAAACTCCACCTTTTCAAGTCCTCTACCTTGGTGGGTGTAAACATTTTCATAGATATTTCTTCGATAAAGTCCTCCACTATTGTGGCTAAGCTGTGTTTTTAGTCCTCTCGAGGATCCTCCCTTCTCACTGATGCCTCACAGATCCCCTAAAAGATCTACATCGAGTGAGTGGGTCTGTGCATACTGGCCTGGGGTTGAACTAGTTTGGAATGTGCTCTATTTTCCAAAGCTTGTTCCTGTTGCCTTTTCTTTTTCTTCACTTCGAGTATCCATCAAATGTCCATCTTAGCGGCACGTGCTTCTTCACCTCAAGATATTGCCTTGCATCCACCCTACATAGCCCACTCTTTGTAGATTGGCCTTCATCTTCTTGAAAAGTGGACCAATTGGAAGAGATAGGCGTAGCCCATAGTCTTGCCTCGAGACCTGGTTGTTTCACTGAAATATGTTTTGTGACCCTCGTGGTCTTCGAACTAGGTTGATCCCCATCCCCCACATTCCCAATGGCCATAGTTTTCAGCTTGGATCTAGGAGTCAAGGCTAACTCCAAAGTTCATCTCCGCCTTCTTCCAGGCCTTAAGGGCTTTGTTATCCTCTACCAAAGCCTTAAACTTTTCATTCCTCTCTCGAAGTTGTTTTTGAACCTCCTCCTTGAGGGTTCTCTTCTTACGAAATTCCACTCGAGATTCTTGGGACACATAATCAAGTTCATGATCTTTGTCCTCTTCATCCAAATCAAACTCTGCTTAATTCTCTTTGTTCAATCTGAACTCTGTGGAAGACTGTGGTATATCATCATAATGTGCTTGTCATTGTGTCTGGAATACGTGTGGCTTAGTAGCCTCTATAGTCTTGATGACTATTTAAGTTCACCTAGCTTTGTTGTCCCTTTCCTCTAGCAACTTGCCTGATGCTCCCAACTCATCCTTCTTTGAATTGTTGGTCATGTTGAATCGCCTCCGATCCTCGGCCCACAGATGGCTCAATTGTTGTTTTAACTATTACAACAAAGCGGTAAATTTTGTTAATGTGGGTCTTGATAGGTTTCCCTTCACGCTACCAAGACGTACAAGGCTTGGAGGAGCTCCCTCTAGAATGCTCGTACACCTAAAACAAAGGCGAATAACCTTAAGAAGGTTATCTCCCCTYCGACACTCAAGTTAGTACTTGTCTAGGGGGTAAAAGAAGAAAGTAAATAGGCAAAGRAAGAAAGAAAGCAAGGGGGAAAGTTAGGTCGTCTTTTAGAATAGTCACCTATTACTCTTTTGGGAGCTTTTTGGGGATTGGTGCCAATGATTGGTGAGAGAATTGAATGTGCCACATCTTCCTATTTCGCGGGTATTTATAGRGATTTGTGTCCCCTTTGACTCTCTTAGGTGGTGTCAAGTGTTGCATGATGGTTTGTTCTTTCTTTCCTCTTCATCTTTGCCATTCATTCCTTTTTATTTCTTTATTCTTTTTTGCTCTTACTTTCTAAGATCTTGACACGTGTCATCGCTTTGATCATGGGCACATCATGTAGGCATAAAAATAAAATCGGTGATCTCCTAAAATCGAAAGATTGAGAAATTCTAATCAATTGACTCATCCCTCGCTCTGAATTTGAAAGCATTTACTCCGTACAAGGTTTATTTAGAGKTTTTTTTCAAGTCCAAKTGTAGTGTGACAAGACAAATTTGTGTATTTTGTGATCCACCGAGCAAAGCACAACCGACACACTAGTCACTCATACATACATAATAACATACTCCGTACATAGCTTTCAAAATAAAACATTGTTCAAACATTTCGGTTCAACGCACCAAAGAAATTCATGCTTCTTTTATTTTTATGATGTAATAATAATAATAATAATAATAATAATATAGATAATATAATATATTTAATACTAGTGCTAAATTAAGGGAATTCAATTTACAAACAATTTCTATTTATCATTTCTCATATACAATATTTTGTTACACGTATTGTCAAATGACTTGCAATAAGTTCTAACACTCCCGTATCCCAACAAACAAAAAAGTGCCTTAGCAAACACTGTTCATAATGAAAGTGCACTGACTTTTGCCCTTTGTTAGCTGCCACGTTTCTCTGCTTTTTGACCATCACTTTGTCCACATCTTGCTTCTCTATCTTTCCCATCTATTTTGGTCGACATTTCAACCACATTTTCACTACTTTTTTCATTCGACTCTTCCTCCGATACACTCACCCCCATTCTTCGGCGGATTTGGAAGGTGGTTTTTCAGTTTGCATTTTCTGAATGCGTTGGCGATGACCGCATGCAACCCAGGGGGCGCAAAAGGAATCTTTGAGCGTGTGTAGTGCCATTGGTGGTGCTGATGAGGTCAGTGGCCATTGACGATTACCGCATTCTTCTTTTCTCTCATCTTCTTCCTTTTAAGGGTTTGAAATTGGGGCGCGGCATTTCGAAAGGTGGTTTTTCAGTTTGCAATTTATGAATTGCGTTGGCGATGACGCATGCAACCCAGAGGGTGCGAAAAGGATCTTTGAGCGTGTGTAGTGGCATTGTTGGTGCTGATGAGGTCAGTGGCCATTGATGATTACCGCATTCTTCTTTTTCTCTCATCTTCTTCCTTTTAAGGGTTTGAAATTGGGGTTTATGGTTGAATTAGTTTCTGAATTTTTATAGATCTAGGGTATTTATTTATGGTTCAAATTAGTTGGAATTGGAAAGCCCTAAAATTCGAAAACCCCAACTGTGTTTGGGTTTTGTTGGTTCAGTTCAAGATGGGAAGGAAATTGGGAGTGGTTCATTTGGGAGCTGTATCTAGGTACGTCTATTTGTTTTCAACTTGTAAATTGTTTAAAGAGATATGGGGTTTGACCAAATTTTGATTTTACCCTAATTTTACTTTTTTTTGTATGTTTATCTTCGAAATTGAAATTAATTCTTTCCTTCATTCTCCTTCTTTTGTTAATTGGTTGATTCTTTGTTTTAGTATAGTTTTACTCGAATTAATCATCATCTCAAAGTTAGCAGCTTCCTTTGCCATTTTAGGTTATGGCGGTGGTCTAAATGCCACGTCGCGAGAACACCGACATGACGTCGCTCTGAAACGGTGGTCTCGGGGGAGAACATAAGGTGTGTAGGTCAGAGGAGAATAGGGCCAGCTGGTCGGGCGGGCCTACAGAGGTAGGAGATAGGGGAGATCGCGTCGCGGATCAGGCAGACTCTACTCTCTTCTTTTGGAATTTCTTGTATTGAGGTCATTTTCAGAGAATTTCACACACAAGTAAGCTCTTTTGTATATTTTTGTTATTTATTTGTGATTTTGTTTGTGAAATGCTGTAAATGTTGCAATCTTTTGGCTGAAATTTGATGTTGTGATGTGAAATTTGGGCAAGTAATCACATTTCCATTTTAATTTTGAGGTCTTAACTTGTTGAATTGCTGTAATAATGAAGAAATTTTAGTTTGTTCATATATCAGCTTTATTTCTGGCTGGTTGTTGTGTTTGGTGCTCAAGTCATAATGATTTGGATTTTACTTGTTAGGTTATCGAATTTCTGATTTGGATTTTTTTGATTACGATTTCAGTTTCTCGTCATTATATTATTGTCCTGATATTTTGGTTAGAAATAAGTGATAGGTATATATTATTTGCTAATTAAAATGATAAAGTTCTTTTTTTCCTGAAAAAATGTTGAATGATTTATGAATGTTCATTTTTGGTAGATAGCAAGAATAATATATGTCACTGACTTAGCTATTTGAGATGATAACCCTCTCTTAATCTAAAAAAATTGGTTAAGACTACGGAATTGCATTGTTTAGTTTATATCTTGAAAGAATAGTTTAAGGAAATTTAACAAGCTGCTTTACTACGTGCCATTTGCTTTTAAAGTAGTCTATTGAAGTGTCCTTCATAGTAGTTTTCTTAAACTTTCTTGTGTCTTGAGGAGAAATTTGAGCAATTCATTCCTACACTTCTATCTTTACACTTCTATCTTACAGGGTCAACATTTGGGTAACTAAGCTGCATATGTCACTTTATTACCTGGTTCTTTGTGTTTCCTTTAGTCTTCTTGTTCAGTATGTTCATCACTGTGAATTTATATCTTGGTGTCATCATTGAGCACTCTTTACTCATTTTGTTAGTCAGCTTTCACCTGAGATGCATGTTGGTGAAGCATGATGAGCAATGAAACATTGCAGCTTTTTTTGGTCATAATTGAGCTCTGATTTGTTGTGTGTACTGTTATCATCTCAAATATGCTCAAGTCAGTGACATATATTCATTCTTGCTATCTGCCTTACTCCTGCTTGTTATTTGCTAACTATCAGCTTTGGATTAATCAATTTATGAATGTTATTTTTTTTCCTGTAAAATTGATTAATCCTAAAAAAGGGTGAACATGATTTATGAATGTTCATTTTGTTTTGTTTTTTTGGGCTGGAAGCAATGGTGACAGGCATATCATTAGTGATTATTGATTGACAGCCACTTGATGAACTAAAATAAGAAAACTTTTAAATACCATTTGAGACTATTCTATATATGTGCTTACCTTTTCTGTCAATTGATGTTGTTGTGTAGTTTGTGTGTTGAAACAAGTGTGAGAGACAATTAAATGTGTATATATGCGGCTTTGAAAAGTTATGGCTAGGATGCGGATGGTGATCTTTGAGGGTATGTGCTTTTGTCCACCACTTCTTTTGTTCCATTGAATAACTAATTCATATTGCAAAATATGTTTAGAAACATAGAAGCGATTGTATGTGTTAGTATTGTCCTATATACCTTCACCTCTTGCCTACAAGCGTTCCACGTGTAAATCTGCCCACTCTTAGATTATGGGCAACTTTTTTTTCAATGCTTAATGAAAGAGATAAGTTTTGATTAATAGAGTTAAAGAGTATTAATAAGTTTAGATAAATCCACGATTGACACGCACAAGTAAGTACTCTATAAGTTCATAAGTTTAGATAGGTTACTAATAAGTAATATACACTCATACACATTAGTTCATAAGAACAGGCCAACTTTCCCATTGCACTTTCAGATTGGTTAAGTGTGATACACTGTGATATTGATGCTGTGATTTATCATTCGTGTAAGCAATAAATTCAGCCCTTTTTGAAAAAGCAGATCTTATCATGAAAATCTTGCATATTTGGAAACACTAGAAATATGGTGCAAGTTGTAAGGAAGATAGATTGGCATTTTTTTTTGTTATTTTTATGTGTTTGTCTCTATCGTTTCCCTATGTGGTTGTCTTGGTAACCTGGAATGCAATTTTGCTATTGCATTGAAATTAAAAAGGATCAGATAATGAAATTTTTTAGGTATATTGGAATGTTGAGCAAAATCTTTGTTTTCTGAATTCTAATTTTGTGTTTAGTACTTGCATGTTCTTTTTAGAAATGAATCCACGTTTCAGAAACTTTAATCAGTGATATGCTCTTCCAAGATCATATATAGTTGATTYGYCTTCCTTTCTGCTAAGTTTTGTTGGAACTGTTGAACTAAGTATACGACAATTTTTGCAAGGAGAGACATATTTGATCCAGGGGTATGTCTTTTCAAGTTTAGCATGATAATTTGTGTGATTGTGTCTTGGCTGGGAAGCAACTTGTGACTCACGGAAGAAGTATATAAGATGTGAAACATTGTATGTTGACCTTTGTACTTCACCGAGTTTCCTGCCACTGATCTCTTGCGTGCTTATCTTTTTAGACTTTAAGTTTAGACATTACTGATCTAATTTATCATCCTTCGTTACAGAAGTGATCTGCTGTCTGCACAGGGGATTGTCCGAGTTGAGATCACTTTTGTATACGCACAAGCTTTAGTGGTTATTTGATATTCATAGAGTTATAAAATGGAGGTTTTAGTGATGCAATAAATTGGTTTTGTTCTCTTAGTATCATTTTCATAGAATTATAAATTGTATAAGAAAAGATGATACGAAAAAATTGTGATTGGATTTTATATAAATTTGATATTTGATTAAATTTTATTGTTTCCTTTACTAGGTTGTTATCTGATTTCTTATGAGTTTTACCTTTCTTAGTGGAGTTTATGATGAGATTTTTTAAAAGAAAATTGAATTTGATGAGATTTTTTGTTTTTGGCATGGCAAATTGAAGGTGGAACATGTATAGCAAATTTATGARAAAATATCATGTATAGCCGATTAAGAGGAGAACATAGAAAGTGCGTTGAGGATATATGCCCAATTTGATAAATATCATGCTTTCTTTCCAGCAAATAAATAGTGAATTTCGAACTTTCGATCTACATTGATTGTAATTTGACAGTCATATGCTTTATGATTTTCGGATTTCTAAGTTTTTGCTCTCAATATAGTCTGAGATGGAGCATGATATTAATGAGACGGAGTATATTTAGTTCCTAAGAAATTACTTGCAATGTAATACTCTTAATGATATTAATTCATGTTTTACTTCGCAATGTAATACTCTTAATGATATTAATTCATGTTTTACTTCACTTAGATGTGTTGGTTACTCTATTTTTGCATATCATTTGCAAATAAAATTGGCATACATTAAAGTGGACTTGCATCGTGAGTTCGTGACTTGAAATATGCATTTGAGTATCCCTTGAATTCTTCACACGTAATTACATCGTATTTGGATACTCGCAAATGATAAAAGCGTATTT
>SNQN01000193.1:131272-145609 GCA_008642245.1 Bassia scoparia | reverse complement strand
TTTCACTACTACATAAAAGCTAAAGCAACGGGTTAAAGCAACGGTTTGATCTAAAGCAACGGGTTTGGCAACGGTTTGAATCTAAGCAACGGTTTTGGCAACGTTTAATCTTATGCAACGGGTTTAGCAACGGTTACATAACCGTTGCCATATATACCTAAGGCAACGGTTTATCAAGCTATTGCACAGTGTTTATTAAACGTTGCTCTTAGATCAAAATCTAATAACTATTATCGACCTCATATAGCAACGGTTATCTGATAAACCGTTGCCTTAGCCTTCAATTCCCAATAATTTTAATAGGCGCAATATTCCTCCCAAAATATTCATTTTTCATCTCACGAACATTACTACTGTATTCCTTCTTCATTCATATATCCTCAACTTCAGGCATCTCCTCATTCTCTTCCTCTTATTCTCATTCAGTTGCTTATCTACACTTTGTTCCAGTCACAAGACCCATTGCTGCTCACTGCCTCTCTTCTCGTCGCTCATCCACAGCTCCAGCCACCTCCTTCACTGCTCTTCCATTACTTCTCTGATTCGCCTCCTTTCTTTGTCTTCGACAGTCGTAGCTCGCCACCGTTTCTTGAATATCGCAGCCCACCGCCTTCTTCGTCTTAGCCACTTCTACTTCTTACTGACTCATCTTAAATCCTTCTCTTTTAGTCAAAAAATCGTCTGGATTGAATTTGCATACTTAGGGTTCAGTTGGGGCAGAATTTTAGGTAAAAATTCACATTGAATTTGTGAAATTTGGGCTTTTGGTTGATTTATTGGTAAATTTTAAACCTATTCTTCCTTTCCGTTTTATATTTGATAACACAAAATTGTGTCTTTTATTTTTGCAGATTTATTGTTGATTTTTTGGGTTGATAATTTTAGGTTTTTTTCCTGTTGCTAGTTGCTTTCCTATGTGTTTTGCTCTTGTTTTCTGGTTGATGTGTTTTGCCTGTGCTAATTTTTCAGTTCGACATAGAGTCCTAAGATGGTTGGAGTTGAGCAAGAAGCAATCTAATCTCTCTGTTAGTGTAAGCCGGTGCCTAAGATGCTTATTTTCACGTTAGTTTTCCTTTCTTTTCTTCAATTTCATTTGAAGGGTTTTGTTTAAATTGTTCTCCTATTTGGTGAATTAATTAGAGATAAATGGAGCTTGGCTACGAGTTGTAAAGCAAAGGTCATGAGAATTACATGGGATTTCTGCTGAAACTCAAATTTTTATGAACTAATATTGTTTGATTCTTTATCAATTGACATAACCCAGAAAATGCAAATGGTTGAATAAAAAATACCATATAATCTTTAGTTAGATTAGTTGTTTTTGCTACAAGATATCTCGATTAGCTTTTATGATCATATGATACCTGATGGTGTCATCTTTGAAACTCGAGGATCGAAATAGCTTTGATTTGGATGATTAAAACACTTATAGTTTTACTACCCCAATATTTTTCTGGATGAAGGGTTAGCTAATGTTGAACCTTGATCATCTTGTTTATGATAATGACGCTAGGACTAAGCTTCATTAGTGTTTGTGGGGAGTGGCTAATTAATATTGTAGTGCTTTAGCTTTTAGCTACAATAGACTCAATAACTATGTACTGTCATTGTATTTAAGTTCTCTCAAGTGCCATCCATCTAGAAACGCAGTACATAACATGCTTAAATGATTTTCTATAATTCCAACTTCCCAACTTCCAAGTATATGGTGATCCATTTGGATTTCCAATTTAGTTACGCTCGTGTCTCTAGCTAACTCACAGCCTATTTCCAACGCTCGTAGTTCCGCCTTGTAAGCTGTACAAACCCAAAATTAGCTACTCGCGTAGAGCATACTTAAATACGGTACAATAGTATATAGGGCATACTTAATTTGGCTCCAACTTTCCCCAAAAAAAAGGCTCATATCATAAGTATGAATATGATCATATCCTGTGAAATCACATTTGATTCTAGAGCATTATTTTAATAAAACAACAGTGGACTATATATAATACATCTACTGCTCTCCACAAAAATTCAACCTCATAATATAAAAATTTGAATGTGAGAATGTTACGAGTTGTATGCTCATGATCATGTTGTCACAGAAACGTTACTCCTCGTGAACCAGAAAGCAAAGCGAGCTTCATTTTGAAGCAATGAAACCAACATTAGCTGTTCCACTTCAACTAGCGGATTTTCGACGCTTCTTTTGTCAATGGTATGTAATCATATTTCATAATTGTCATTAATCATTTAAGGTACATTGCATTATTGCTTATTGCTTATTGCTTATTGCTATTGCTTGTATTTTCAGTACTTATTACTTGTACTAGTACTTGATTTAAGTCTCTTCAAAGTCAATTTTCTTGCATCTAATCAACAATAGTGTTGTTGCTTCTTCTACTCTACCGTCATATATACTATACTCTTATTTTTTGAAAGCACATCTTATTCCCTCGTAACTCTCCGAATCTGATTATTTTGTGCTTGTGATTTGTTATGTTGCTGTCACTAGCGTTTGTAGTCGGAGTATGGCACCTAAAATTGGTTCAGTTGTTCCAACAGCTTCTCTGGAGCCTGATTTGAATGCGGCGTACTCGGCCGGGTCGCTGAACTCCGTGATGTTGTTAGCAGCTAGATCGGTACCTCGGACGTTTGTGTCCGTGGTAATTCTTACAGTACTATTCGGTTCTTTTGTGTTTTCTCCAAGCTGTCTATTATTGTTTCGTGCATTACTGTTTTTTTTGTAAATTTGCGTGGCAGTGTAACGGAATTTCTAATGAATGCTGTTCAGATATATAATTTATATGCATAATTTGTTGGTGTTTTGTCTTGCCGATACGTGATGAATTAAAGTCAAGCGGGAAAAGGATAGTTACAGGAATATTTGTCGAACGTGCTCATCATTAGATTTTCATGATAGTTGAGGTTTACCCATCCCTGTCATCACACTTATTCGAGCTTGTTTGTCTTTCACACGGAATATCTGATTTTAATGTTCGCGTCGGGAAAATGTTCTTGGATATTGTGAATTGAAAGCAGTTAGGATTTAGATTGTTACTGGCTGGTATAATCACTCTAATAAGTAAGTCGTCAGAAATTTTTTGCTAATGTTTTAGATCTTTTACGGCCCTCATGCACTGCGAGGAGCACTATTGTCTGTGGTGTATCTTTGGTCTTTGGTTATTGATCTTTTAAGTTTCTATATGGTCACTTGCTCTCCAGTAGAATATGTGATGGTAGATATTACTATAAAGGAAAAATCTATAAACAAGTGTGGTGTGGTGCATTAATATTTTAAGGGTTGTCATGTCTTCAAATATGTGGGGGAGAACGTTAGTTCACATCTCCTTTGTCCGTTACCTGATCTTATTGTTATATGTGTGTACATCTTTTGTTTTTTTTTGGTTGCCTATGTTCTTGAAAGTATCTTGGTGGACAGTTTGTCAACAGCCTCGAAGTTTCTCTGGTCACCTTGTGAATGTTGGTATTCTTTTGGTGTGAGGAATGTTATTTATGCTAATTTAGTGGTTGTTTTGCCTGAATATGTGATTTGTAATGGTAACAAAGTCTTAGTCGGTCTGTTGTGGTTACTCGTATTGTTTGCAATTTAGACACTTATTAATCTATCTTTGTACCCCTACTGGCTTCTCCTTATTATAGTGTACAAGGTTCAGGACAATATCTGTGCATTGGACGATGTAACAAGTATATTTAATCCAATTGGTTCATAGACCCACTCGGAGGAAGTATAGCTTATATCTATGACCATTATCAAGTGACTCATAATGATTTGATCTATTGTTCATCGTATTGTGTAGTAGCTAAGGATAACTTAACGCTTTTCGATTTTTTTTATGTATAGAGTTCGTTTTTGTATGGACGAAGTAGCATATATTAAGCAACTGTTGTATAGAGCCATGTATGTATATTTAATGCTACTGGAATAGCCATTATCATGTATGTAACTTGACTCTCTTAGTTTATAGAATACCGTAGAATATAAAATGTATGTATTCTATTAATTCAATGGTTAAATTAGTTATTCTTTTAGGGGGGCTATTAATTTTTAGTTTCATATCATCCTCAGGTTTTTCAAAAGCAATCGGCATCGCCGGAACCGACTTGGACCCAATTTTTAAGAATATTATTATTTGAAGAAAATATCATGTATAGCCGATTAAGAGGAGAACATAGAAAGTGCGTTGAGGATATATGCCCAATTTGATAAATATCATGCTTTCTTTCCAGCAAATAAATAGTGAATTTCGAACTTTCGATCTACATTGATTGTAATTTGACAGTCATATGCTTTATGATTTTCGGATTTCTAAGTTTTTGCTCTCAATATAGTCTGAGATGGAGCATGATATTAATGAGACGGAGTATATTTAGTTCCTAAGAAATTACTTGCAATGTAATACTCTTAATGATATTAATTCATGTTTTACTTCGCAATGTAATACTCTTAATGATATTAATTCATGTTTTACTTCACTTAGATGTGTTGGTTACTCTATTTTTGCATATCATTTGCAAATAAAATTGGCATACATTAAAGTGGACTTGCATCGTGAGTTCGTGACTTGAAATATGCATTTGAGTATCCCTTGAATTCTTCACACGTAATTACATCGTATTTGGATACTCGCAAATGATAAAAGCGTATTTTAAAGTGGATCGCGGCGCGCATCGCGCGCCGGGGCACACTAGTATAGTTCAAAAATATATCATGCATTTTCACAATAATAGCCACTGATAATGAAGTAGAACACAGCAAATAATTGAACAAACAAACAAAAATCATTCAAAAATAATTCCAAATTTTGTGCGAGGTCAAATCCATATTGCCAAACTACTTTTGCTTATTCTAGTATCCTACTACTCTCTGCTCCCATTTTACTAAACTAGGGTCTCTATACACTGATGGGTCCGTTTGTAGGGTGTAAAATATTTTTAATGTAAAATGATTTTCATGAAAATTAGTTTTCCATGAAAACAATTTTTCATTGTTTGGTTGCAAGTAAAAAAGGATGGAAAATGGAAAAATGGAGGGGGATGGAAAGAATAAAAAATAAAGGGATAACTTTATGACGGTCATCCAAAAAATGACTGCCATTACAGATGAATATGAGTCACTAATTTTAATTTATTTTAAGTTTTTTTGTTACCAATAAATTAAATAAATCACATTAACTAAGGAAACATTTGTTTTTATTTTGAGCTTGTCTAATATCAAATTTTGCAAATAGGAAAGTTTCATATATAATTATATTTGTTTTGTATATAATTGTACGTTTTATTTTTGTTTAATTTCTGTAATTTTATTCTTTAAATTCCTTATTTTAAATTTAATTATATTTTAGTTTCTTTAATTTTAATAAGGGATTTTCTATGAAATACCCTTGAGGTTTTGCGTTTTCTACAATATACCATTACAAAAAATTTCGTCCACAATATACCCCTAAAGTTTGATACCTTTCTACAATATAACCTTAATGGTTAAATTCAACCAAATATAAGGTTATGTGTAACCTTAAAAAAACCAGATTTTTTTTATAAAAAGCAGTGACTACTCCTCCCACCACCCACCCCCACTCCACCAATCCTCGCACGCCTATTAAATTTTAAGTTTGATTAATGGTTTTATAAACATTTGGTTATCACGTAGAAGGGTATCGAACCTTAGGGGTATATTGTAGAAGAAANTTTCGGTTTTTATATATTTTCGGGGCTCTGATTTGTTTGTTTTTTGATTTTTGATTTGTTTTTTTTTTGTCATTTGTAGGTGAAAGATCAAAAAAATTCGAAGGTGGGTGTGGTTGATTCTAGGGTTAAGATCTGTAAAAATAAAGGAGTATTGTCATAGGAATTATGTAAAATAGTATTTGTATATTGTAATTTAATAATATTTTTCAATTTGAGTTGTATTCTTAACTTGTTTTGTTGTTTTATTATTTGTTGTGTTAAGTGGTGAAAGTTGAAAGGTTTTTTTTTATTGAAAGCTGTGAAAGTTGAAAATTGGACTGAAGTAATGTCAGCCTACTTTCAGCTTTCATTTTTTTTTATTTGTAAATACCATTTACCGACCGCATGTGCGGTAGGTCATCTGTCTATACCGACTATCTAGCGGTCGATAAAATATCTTTAAAAAAAAATACKAGCACTGACYGAAAAGTGGTCGGTATTATCAACCGCTTTTTGGTTGGTGCTCTGTCGRCCATTTACCGATCGTTTATCGACCGGTAAATTTTTTACCGACCGATAAATGGTCGGTAAAACCATTTTACCGACCATTGGTACGGCGACCGACGTTTACCGACCGTTTCTTGCGCTGTTTACCGATCGCTTTAGACGGTCGACCGAGCTGTATTTTCTTGTTGTGTTGGTCACTCTAAACTCTTCCAACTCATTTTCCTTCTCTTTGCCCTTGGGTTCCACAAGAGGTTTTAATTTACCGTCATCAGATAGCATTTTCAGGCCATTCCTTGGTCTCCATGGACCGTTCCAACCTTACCATTATCTCACACGAACTTCATTAACATCATATGAGTCACAATGATTGCCTTTGCTTGATTCAAGGTAGGTCTTCCAAGGATGATATTATAGGCACTTAAATTTCTTACCATCGAAAAATTGACGTTCATATGCCTACAATCATCGCCTTTTCTGAAGGTTAACGGTTCTAATTGGGTGTATTACTCCCCCTCCAAATCCAATGATCGGGTTGTGAACCTTGACCAGCTCATTGTCGTCATACTTCAACTTGTTTAAGAAATCAAAGYTTATGATGTCAGAAGATCTTCTCTTGTCGACAAGTATTCATAGAACTGTAAGGTTTGCAACCTTCAGGTCTACCACTAAAGGATCATCATGGGGTGTACATAGTGGACCTTTCTCATTTTGAGTAATTTTAATCTCGGGGGAAGTCATGCCCGGTGTCCTCCTAAGGCTTCATGGCCTGGTATAATCTACTTAAATAATTCTTGTGACCTCTTAATGTTGGCCCGTCAACTGCGAACCCTCCTGATATCACATGTACTACGCCCGTGTCCCCTGAGCCTGCTCTTTGTTGGATACCTGGTTTATCCTTCTCAACTTCCTCGACCGCTTTTCACAAGGTGTGTAGCAATCTTGCCCTTGTGATATAGTGCATCTAAAGCCTTTTTAAAATTGAAGCACTTCTCTGCCACATGACCAATATCTCGATGGAATTTGTYATACTTGTTCTTGTCTTTTGTCTCCCTAGGAGACCTGATAGGTAGGGGGTCATCAATGGGCTGATCCTTCTTCACCTCATGATAGACCTGYCACAAATCTTAGGCATAGGTAATCTTGGGACCTTCATTCTACCATGCTTTTCTCTTTTTCCTATCATAAAAACCTTTTTGCTTGTCACTTACAGTTCCTGATCGCTTACAATCATTATCCCTATGAACCCTTTGACATCCCTGACTTACTCTCCTTGAGAATGTTGAGATGCCCCATTGCTTTTCTTTTGTCTTTGTACCAGAATCATTAATAGATTTCTTCAGCATGCATATAACTCTCCTCCTCTCCCAAGGCTACCTTCAAATCTTTTCAATTTTTCCGAAGTAGATCAAGCTTAAAGTCACTATCATCATGAAGACCACGGTAGAAGGCATCCAAGATTAGATCATCCGGCAAGCCAAGTATCTGCAAGGTCTCATTGTCGAATCTCTTCACATAGCTTCTCAGGCTCTCATTGTCTCTTTGCCTTATCCTTGCCAGATGCATGTTTCTCTTTTTCTCTTGCTTGTCGGCCATAAAGTGGTGGGTGAACAAGATGAATAATTTAAAGAAGCTGTTGATTAAACTCGGAGGCAACCTACTGAACCACTTCTAAGCCACTACCTTTAACGTAGAGGGAAAGTATCGACACCATGTGGCATCATCCGCTTGAGTAGTAAGCATTAGATGCTTATACATGGCAAGATGATCGTCTAGATCAGACTTGCCATCATAACATTCCATGCTTGGAAACTTCATTTTTGGCATTCTTGGGGCTAGCATGATGGCTAAAGAAAAGGGCGTAGGTTCAGTAAGTGAAAGAGCTTGCATTTGATTCATCAAAGGCACTTGTTGAATTACTTCATCTCTATAAACTCCACCTTTTTCAAGTCCTCTACCTTGGTGGGTGTAAACATTTTCATAGATATTTCTTCGATAAAGTCCTCCACTATTGTGGCTAAGCTGTGTTTTTTAGTCCTCTCGAGGATCCTCCCTTCTCACTGATGCCTCACGAGATCCCCTAAAGATCTACATCGAGTGAGTGGGGTCTGTGCATACTGGCCTGGGGTTGAACTAGTGTTGGAATGTGCTCTATTTTCCAAAGCTTGTTCCTGTTGCCTTTTCTTTTTCTTCACTTCGAGTATCCWTCAAATGTCCATCTTAGCGGCACGTGCTTTCTTCACCTCAAGATATTGCCTTGCATCCACCTACATAGGCCCACTCTTTGTAGATTGRCCTTCATCTTCTTGAAAAGTGGACCAATTGGAAGGAATAGGCGTAGCCCGATAGGTCTTGCCTCGAGACCTGGTTGGTTTCACTGAAATATGTTTTGTGACCCTCGTGGTCTTCGAACTAGGTTGATCCCCATCCCCCACATTCCCAATGGCCATAGTTTTCAGCTTGGGGATCTAGGGAGTCAAGGCTAACTCCAAAGTTCATCTCCGCTTTCTTCCAGGCCTTAAGGGCTTTGTTATCCTCTACCAAAGCCTTAAACTTTTCATTCCTCTCTCGAAGTTGTTTTTGAACCTCCTCCTTGAGGGTTCTCTTGCTTACGAAATTCCACTCGAGATGTTCTTGGGACACATAATCAAGTTCATGATCTTTGTCCTCTTCATCCAAATCAAACTCTGCTTAATTCTCTTTGTTCAATCTGAACTCTTGTGGAAGACTGTGGTATATCATCATAATGTGCTTGTCATTGTGTCTGGAATACGTGTGGCTTAGTAGCCTCTATAGTCTTGATGACTATCTTAAGTTCACCTAGCTTTGTTGTCCCTTTTCCCTCTAGCAACTTGCCTGATGCTCCCAACTCATCCTTCTTTGAATTGTTGGTCATGTTGAATCGCCTCCGATCCTCGGCCCACAGATGGCKCCAATTGTTGTTGTAACTATTACAACAAAGCGGTAAATTTTGTAATGTGGGTCTTGATAGGTTTCCCTTCACGCTACCAAGACGTACAAGGCTTGGAGGAGCTCCCTCTAGAATGCTCGTACACCTAAAACAAAGGCGAATAACCTTAAGAAGGTTATCTCCCCTCCGACACTCAAGTTAGTACTTGTCTAGGGGGTAAAAGAAGAAAGCTCTAAATCCATCATGATAAATGTTGAGAGTTAGTTTTGTGCCATAATTAACTTACGAAATTGGCCCATGTCATGTCCCATCTATTTACATCATGCATTATTGTTTTCCTTCTGGTGTGGCGGTTTACGTAGTGATTGCTGTAAAGCGCATCACAATCATTCACTCAAACACAATTGCATCATCCTCCACCCTCAACACCTCTACCTAACTCAATTCATGTATGCATGCCATCGTCCTATCTCATTGTTGTTCAAAAAGAGCTTAGCTTATTCTTCAATTTTATAGTGATTACTCAGTTGTCCTTTATTTGCCCTTTTCGTGTGTATGTTGGTAGCTCGTATCTAGGGCAGTGCTTGAGACGTTGTGCCCTAGGGTTTCTATTATGCATTTTGTCATTGCGAACCATGAACCCAACTCTTGGTTGGCTGAGAAGATGGGATGTGCTTTGTGATTTATGCAAGCGACGGGGCTGTTATTATGTCTCGTCGATGGTTAGCTCTATTGTTTCGCTTGAGTTGCTTAAGAACATTGAAGAAAGGTGTGTTTGGTTTTTGTGTTTGCAAATTTTAGGGTTAATTGGGGTTTTTGATTTGGTGGTAATCGAAAATCTAATTCAACAAATTAGGGTTTTCGATTTTGTTCACAAAATTATGGTTTTCGATTTTGGGTTCAGCCAAAATTGGATTTTTTTCCATAATGCAAATTCGATTTCTAATGAATTCAATTGGCTAGAATTAGTAGTCTTTTGCATGCTCGTTATTTTTTCAATCCGATTAATTTTTTGATGATACTTAGGTTAGGTTGGATTGTTTGACACTATTAGCTTCAATGTGTTTCTGGGGTTTTCGATTTGGGTTTAGGATGGTGTTTAAGTTTCTATCGGTTTCTTATCATACTGCTCAATTTGACAAAATGTATCCCCATTATCGATTTAGGTTTTGATTTGAGGTTTCGTTGTTCGATTTTTGGTACTGTTCGATCTTGGCTGCTTGTCTCTGTGTTTGTTGTGGGTTTAAACTTTATAATTTATTCCAATTTTAAATTTTTTAAATACCCAGTAAAATTGTTGTTTTTGATTTATTTAGAGAATTTTTTATCACTTTGTCGAGTTTAGTATTGAAGTTTCATGATTTTTTACAATGGATAGTGAAACCCAAGTAAAGTCTTGTATATGTTGAATGTGTCGGTAGATAATCCAGTAACTTCACTTATCTTTGTTCACGATCAAATGAAAGCTTCTAAGATGTCTATTGCTTGTGAGAAGTTTAAAGAGTATATGAGGGAACCTGATAGCTTTATCTTGTATATTAATACAGTTAGAAGAAGTAGCATCTATTTAACAAACTAAATCGATTTTTTTTACTTTTTGCAGTTGGTTTGGGGTTATTTACGTGGGATGAAAGATTGCACCCAAGGTATATAAAAAAAAATTCACATCTTCGACCTGTATATATTTTTTTTTTTGCATTTATATGTATAATATTTCTAGCAATTGGTCGAAATTTGGGTTAATTTTTGCCATGGGGGCCGAAACTTGGGTTCAACTGAAGGTGATCTTATAATGGGTGAAGAAGGTTAGGGGTTTTGGTGATTAAGATTGAATTATTGTCAATAATATTGTGGATTTTGAAGCTTTTGACTGGTGATGACAGTGCATCATTCTGATGTGAAACTAAGTAGTGAGCTATCAGAAATGGTGATTTGAAGGAGCTATGAAAACTTCAATTCTAGAGTTCTTCTGCTTTTCAGTTTCCGTATGTTAAAAGATTTATTATTATTGTTATAAGAAAGAAAATGAAATTGAAAATGACGAAATTTCTTTGATAAGGTAAGAATGTACGATCTGTCTTTTCGTGAGATTGGTTGTTTTGGGAATGAAATTTCATAATTAAGATTCTGGGTTTTGTAATAAATTTTGAATTGAATTAGACCTGAAAAGTTGCTGAAATCACGAAATGGGTTTTGCTTCAAACAGAAAATGGATTGTAAATGAGATAATCATTCATCATTATTGAGCATTTGATTTTGGGGTTTTGATTTTTATTGTATGATGATGGCATCTTTAGATTCATATTAGGGATTTGGTTAAATGTTGTGACGTCATTTGAATTGGTAATTCCTCATGCATCTCTTTAACTCCCCTAATTTAAAAAAAATCTTTGATAATGTTCGTGTGAGTTTTAAAATGGGGTAATTGTTATCGATTGAGATGATTTCTGTTCTTTGTACTAGTTTTTGTTTCACTTTCCTAGCTTATTAGCCTAATTATCTTACTATTTGTGTAGTTGAGCTTAATCATCTTTGATTTGTTAAGCTTTTTGTATTTAATATAGTACACATAGAAGAGGGATGATTCTTGTAATAGAGTAATATATTGATTTTATACTTATGAAATGTTAGGGGTATGTTGTGTACCGTGTGCGTGTGAGGCATGGTTGTGTCAAAGGGTATTGTGTATGGTAAGCCAACAAACTAAGGGAGTTTCCAATTGAAGTGTCAGTGCAGTAAGAGGTTAGTATCTGGTAAAGGTTACTCTGGTTTTTTTTTTTCTTTCAAATTCTTCGAAGGCAACTTTGTTTTTTCAGAAAAGTTCTAGATACCACTGTCATATTGTCATGACGGGCTGATCTTTATGCTTTACAATAAATTTGGGTATAGAAATTATAGTAGCAAATCTTTAATCTTAGATATGTAAATGGAAGAAACAATAAAACCAAACAAAAAATAGAATGATAAAACTCTAATTCTACTTTGATGTGGTCAAAAGACAACAAAAAGAAGTTAAAGCAATTTTATGCAAAATGCAGGTATGAGGCAACTGGAAAGACAATTTGACCGATGTGTTAAAGAATATGGCAAGAATTTCATCTTATTGTTCTATAAACAGAAATTCCTTGTAAGGAGTGATCCATTTTTTTTTTTTTTGAATGAAATGAATATGAGTGAGTTCTTGTTATACTTTACGTTGTCAACTTCTGTAATGATGTTGTATCTCACATGAATTCTTCACGCTAACTCCCCAAAATTAATGACTTTTCTCGCCGTGTTCAAATTTTCTCCTAAGATCTTTGAGCCAAGCTTGTCGATTTGTATGCATGCCCAAAATTATTGTATTCTAAAGTAAATTGTTTTTCGGCTACTACTAGATCCCACGCACCATTGTTGCTTTGGCTGTACTGTGTTTCTCATATTTTTGTGAATAAAACGATTGAAATATTGTTGTCGAATACATAGAAACTAATGGAGTACTCTTTTTGGGATCGTTATTTGTATTCTTCTAATTTGCTTTGGGAAAAAGTTGTGATTCTGCCCTATGGTATACGAGGTATTTTTGTTGGTTGCATACTTTGAATTACCATTCTTCTAAATCACCGCTAACTCCCTCTCATTTTTGGGTTGTTGCATACTTTGAATTACCATTCTAAAATAACCTAAAGCAGGCTATATGTTTTGTGCAGGATGCAGGAAAATTTCTCATCTTGTTGAGGGATCGATAGAAAGCTGCTGGGACATTTTGCGTTCCTGTTGCAATCAATTTGGTATGGCTATTATTGTTTGAAGTACTGTCCCTCTCTTGATGTTTGAGTAAACTTTCCTCTCTTGATATTTTTCATTCCTTAACCACTCATAGAAATTCACTGCTTTCTTGAAGTGGCTCGTGACAGAGTAATGTGTCGGCGAACTTTACTGTGCACATTCCGTTGGGTTTTATCAGGGTGAGAATGTAGTGCTTATGTGAGAGCTGGTAATTTCCATTTCCCCATAATTTGGAGGTTACAACTAAATTTTGTGTTGTAACTTATTGAAGAATCTTTTTTTGCTGTGGATTTTTACTCTTCAAATTTTTTGCTATAGCACAAAAGCATAATAAAAAATGGATAAGCCTACTGTTTTTTATGGTTAGAAAATCGATTTTTTCTGAGTTCTGATAAGTCTGACCATATATTGCAGCTGTGGTCACGTGATCATGGAATTGAGAGTGGGAATAATGGAAGTTCGATAGAACCAGAGTGAGAAAAATAGGCTCAAGCTTGTTGTGTTTTTTCTCATTTTCAGAAAAGGAAAAATGATGCTAGCATAATGATTCCATTTTAGATGAAATGCTGTAGCTACATTTAAACTAGCTTATAAGTCTTCGCAGGCATGATTATAAGATCTCCTCGATGTATCAAAGTTAATGCAGTTTTTTTTTCGTGCATTTCTGGCATAATGCAGGATATGAGGATGAACTGAAAAGATGTTGTGCCTGTTGTCCGTTCGGTGATGTGGCATTGAAGGTTTTTGATGGATTCAGAATTCTATAAGAAGAGTATACTCTCAAGAACAATTGTCACATGTCTTAACAATAAGTAGTAAACCAAAAGGCTACACAGTGTATGAGCTCATGAAATTAAAATTTAATCATTCTACAAGACTGAGACTTGTGGTGAAAAGGAATCGGTTATGAGTTTAGATTCCTAGACACGATCTTGTTGCTTCGTAAAAATTGAAACTCATAATAAATTGATGTGTATAAGCACTTTTGCTTCCACAATTACTGAACTAATATTTTGTGTTTGTATATATAAACCAATTTGCTTATGTAAATTACAGTCTACTTTGGTGTCAAACGGCCAATAGTCATGTTCATCATCAACTTACATGCAATGTTTATTTGCAAGAAAACTTATTTATATCTTCTATTATTCAATATTACCTTCTGTCTAATTTTTCATATACTTATATTAATGATGACAATTTAGGTATGACAATGTGGACACCGATGCTCCAATTGTTATAGACTATGGCGCGTAACTAATTATACAACATGCCATTTTGCTCGAACTTCATGAATGAATGTGCGACGTATATATAAACAACACCTTTGTAAAAGAGAGTGTCGGAATTTAATAGAGTTTTTGGTTCAACTTACTTGTAATTTTTTTTAGTGAAAGTTTAATATACTTTGTTAATCATACTTGAGAAAAATACATATTGCAATTCTAAAGAATAAAATAGTATTGTAAGAAAAAGGAGCA
>SNQN01000193.1:104343-131247 GCA_008642245.1 Bassia scoparia | reverse complement strand
TTAATTCATAGTATCACAAAACAACAAATAATTCTATAGTATAAATATCAAACCATTAATATCAACCTACATGCAGCAAAATTACACAAAACATGCACAACAAAAATTTGGAAAAACAAAAGAACCGAATTTGTGAAAGAATACCCGAAATATCGTCCAGTAGATCCTTCTCAACAAATTCGGGTTCGCCCGACCGATCAAATCAGTCGAAGCTGTTGGAACAACTGAACCAATTTTAGGTGCCATCTTGCAGACCAAATTACGAAACACAAATACAAAACACAAATATGGGAAGATTACGAAGGGAATAAGATGTGCTTTCAAAAAATAAGAGTAGTTATAAATAGGGAGTAGGAAGAAACAACACTTGTTGATTAGATGCAAGTAATTGACTTTTACGAGACTTAAATCAAGTACTAGTACAAGAATAAGTACTGAAATACAAGCAATAAGCAATAAGCAATAAGCAATAAGCAATAATGCAATGGTACCTTACATGATTAATGACAATTATGAATATGATTACATACCATTGACAAAAGAAGCGTCGCAAAATCCGCTAGTTGAAGTGGAACAGCTAATGTTGGTTTCATTGCCTTCAAAATGAAGCTCGCTTTGCTTTCTGGTTCACGAGGGAGTAACGGTTTCTGTTACAACATGATCATGAGCATCATACAACTCGTAACATTCTCAACATTCAAATTTTATATTATGAGGTTGAATTTTTGTGAGAGCAGTAGATTGTATTTATATATAGTCCACTGTTTTTATTAAATAAATGCTCTAGAATCAAATGTGATTTTCACAGGATATGATCATATTCATACTTATGATATGAGCCTTTTTTTTGGGGAAAGTTGGAGCCAAATTTAAGTATGCCTATATACTATTTGTACCCGTATTTAAGTATGCTCTACGCGAAGTAGCTAATATTGGGTGTACAGCTTACAGGCGGAACTACGAGCGTTGGAAATAGGCTTGGAGTTAGCTGAGAACACGAGCGTAACTAAATTGGAAATCCAAATGGATCACCATATACTTGGAAGTTGGGAAGTTGGAATTATAGAAAATCATTTAAGCATGTTATGTACTGCCGTTCTAGATGGATGGGCACTTGAAGAACTTAAATACAAGACAGTACATAGTTATTGAGTCTATTGTAGCTAAAAAGCTTAACACTACAATATTAATTAGCCACTCCCCACTACAACTAATGAAGCTTAGTCTAGCGTCATTATCATAAACAAGATGATCAAGGTTCACACATTAGCTAACCCTTCATCCAGAAAATTATTGGGGTAGTAAAACTATAAGTGTATTAAATCATCCAAATCAAAGTTATTTCGATCCTCGAGTTTCAAAGATGACACCATCAGGTATCATATGATCATAAAAGCTAATCGAGATATCTTGAAGCATAAAACACTATATCTAACTAGATTATTTGGTAATTTTTATTCAACCATTTGCATTTTCTGGGTTATGTCATATTGATAAGAATCAAACAATTAGTTCATAAAAATTGAGTTTCAGCAGAAATCCCATGTAATTTCTCATGACCTTTGCTTTTACCAACTCGTAGCCAAGCCTCCATTTATCTCTATTAATTCACCAAATAAGGAGAACAATTTAAACAAAACCCTTCAAATGAAATTGAAGAACAAGAGAGGAAAACTAACGTGAAAAATAAGCATCTTAGGCACCGGCTTACACTAACAGAGAGATTAGATTGTTCTGCTCAAACTCCAACCATCTTAGACTCTATGTCCGTGAACTGAAAATTAGCACAGGCAAAAAAAAACAAACATCACCAGAAACAGAGCAAACAACAATAGGAAAGCAACTCAGCACAGGAAAAAACCTAAAATATTCAACCCAAAAATCAACAATAAATCTGCAAAAATAAAAGACACAATTTTGTGTTATCAATTATAAAAACGGAAAGGAGAAGAATAGGTTTAAAATTTACCAATAAATCAACCAAAAGCCCAAATTTCACAAATTCAATGTGAATTTTTACCTAAAATTCTGCCCCAACTGAACCCTAAGTATGCAAATTCAATCCAGACGAATTTTTGACTAAAGAGAAGATTTAAGATGAGTCAGTAAGAAGTAGAAGTGGCTAAGACGAAGAAAGGGTGGTGTGCGCATATTCAAGAAACGGGTGCGAGCTACGACTGTCGAAGACAAAGAAAGGAGGGCGAATCAGAGAAGTAATGAGAAGAGCAGTGAGATGGTGGGTGGAGCTGTGTATGCAGCGAACGAGAATGAGAGGCAATTGAGCAGCAATGGCGTCTTGTGACTGGAAACAAAGTGTAGAATAAAGCAACTGGAATGAGAATAAGAGGAGAGAGAATGAGGAGATGCCTGAAGTTGAGGATATATGAATGAAGAAGGAAATACAGTAGTAATGTTTCGTGAGATGAAAAATAAATATTTGGAGGGAATATTGCGCCTATTAAATATTGGGAATTAAGGCTAAGGCAACGGTTTATCAGATAACCGTTGCTATAGGTCATAATAGTTATTAGATTTTGATCTAATGGCAACGGTTAATAACAACTTTGCATAGCTGATAAACCGTTGCCTTAGGGTATATATGGCAACGTTATGTTAACCGTTGCTAAAACCCGTATGCAATAGATTAAACCGTTGCCAAAACCCGTTGCTTTAGATCAAACCGTGCCAAAACCCGTTGCTTTAGATCAAACCGTTGCTTAACCCGTTGCTTTAGCTTTTGTAGTAGTGAAATACGCTTTTATCATAACTGCTTCGCGAGTAGTTCCTAACTTGATTGTATGTATTGTATGAAAGATAAGATAAACAGAGAAAGCTAAAATTATACTCTACAATTAATTGAAATAATGGCTTATTGATTGAATTGAAGCATGAAACCAAAATAACCTAAACATAAATCTGACTCTAGTGAGATGTATACACCATTCAAAAGGTGAAATACATCATGTAACAGTTGTTCATAAATGCTATGCGAATATTCCCACCCTGCTAATCAGAGCTGCCCTGCAGCCGATTATGCCCTTAATGCCTCGAGTTCTGGTTTATGGGAAAGTGCGAGTCCGCTTCTTCCATTGTTCTTCATAGTGTCTAAATTAAGAAAAATATTGCAATTCAAAAACATTATTAGAAGTATGTTAACCACTAACATCTAATGTAGATAGAGATGAAAATGATCACATTGAATTATTATCATTAAGCAGTAATATTTACGAAATGTGCTAGAATTGGAATATGTTGGAGAAACAAGCTGAAATTTAAATATTCATAACCTCGGAAAAGGAAGTTTATTATGGACATTTGCACAGGGCTTAAAATAATTACACTTTGAGAGATTACTATAATTATACTCCATCGTTTCTACCATTAATATACATGCTCCGTAAAATACTCAGACACATATTTAGAATTAGAGAGGCAAGAAAACTTCATAGATAATAACGTAATAAATCAGATACTAAGCATTCAATGTGACTCAGTCAAATTACTTAGATTTCATATGCTTAGAATCGGGACCGAAGGTCAGAATCATTAATTATATTGCTGGAAAAGAAGCATTGATAGGTTCTAAATCTAAAATTGCATATATCTCAACCCGGCGAGACATGTATGACATAGTGTTCTCCTCTTAGATCGCTATACATGATTATTTTTCATAAATTTGCGTGGATAAGATATTATTGTGTCCAGAAGCTCTCAACTTTGCACAAATGCACATATAATACACAACCTCTAATAATTAACTCAGATGACAAAAATCAAAGATTCGAGCTTTAATTGACAATTGAAAAATTTCACCTTAAACTCGCATCTGAGAAGGAAAGAGTAAAAACTACAATAGTAAAGGGGAGAAAAATCAGATGAGAAGCCAAATGATGACCTCGAAAGGCAGAGACATTTAACTAGTAGTTAAAGTAGTACACGAAAGGGAGAGATGACATGATCACATATTGTTATAATAAATCCTACAAATCAGTCAATTTGTTTCGTATTCTGAATAACGTGAGTTTACAGTAATGTATTAACAAAAAAGTTAGTATTTTAAGTCTTCCTCAATGAATGAATGTATCGAAGTTAGAAGAGAGACAGGTATCTCGCAAATTGGTTGAAATTTGCATTCAGATTAAAAAGTCACTCCGATTGTGGGATTCGAACTCTAATGAATTCATCAAGAATATACTGCCGACTTATTAGATCTTTAGATTAAATGCGTATGTCATGCAAGGCTGTGAGGTCTTCACTCGGACGATTCCTCCTGTGCAGACAGCAGATCAACTTCTGTAACGAAGGGATGGATAAAATTAGATCGTAGTAAAGATGTTGATCTAAAACAATTGTACAGCGTTAAGGATAGAGGAAAATGCAAAATGTGAGTCAAGCATGATCGGTATCGAAGTCTTGTGTAGTGTGGTTCTAGATGGATCTCTCTAAGGCTGTGTGAGAAGTGACTAAAAATGTGGCAGGAGCAGCCTAGCGCAGATTGGTGTGTTGGTCACTCGACTGGTACTTATATTCTATCTCGTGGGGTCCTGAAATGAGTCACAAGTGCTTCCCAGCGAAGACCACAATCACACAAATTATCATGCTAAACTTGAAAGACAATACCCCTGGATCAAATTATGTCTCTCGCGTAGAATGCGAGAAACATAGGATTTTGTTTCGGTGTATGCTATCTACTGGGCCATGCTGAGTGATTCATTGTATTACTTAGTTCTTCCGATAACATGTCACTATACAAATTAATACTTATAGCAGAAAGGATAGAGTAGAGGGATTCTTACGTTCTCAACTACTATTAATTATTATGAATAATGCAATTGAGAGAGATCATTGATCAGATTAAAGTTTCATGTAAAAAACAGTGGAGTATATACACTTGTACTAAAAAAACTATATACATTAAATTGCTATTGTTTAGATTAGCTAAATCTACAAAATAGTGGGATAAGATTCAGTAAGAAAGATCAACAATGTATTGTTAATGCACTACTGGTACCAAGATATTACCTCTTTATATCAATATATTTGTTGTAAAGTGAATTTTCTGGAAATTTGATTGAACCTTCTGATTTTGACCTTCAATTTAGCTAACTTGAGGCTTAGAAATTAGCAATTCAGTTTGGTATTTATGTTTAACATAATTTTTTGACTTAACTATATGTAAAACCCAGCGTATATGAGAGAATAAAATCGGAATTGAAGGAATGCCTTGATATGAAGCTACCAACACATAAATAATAATACAATAATAATAATGAAGAAATTGCCAATCTATCTTCCCTTGGTACGCGTTGCACCATATTTCTAGTGTGTTCCACTAATATATGTCCAAGAGTCGTTTACTTAAAATGGATAAGATATCATTGCATTTATCCACCATAAAAAGGGCTTGAAATATCTAAGATTAGTCATTTACTTTACTATACACAGAAAATAGATAAATCACTAGCTTCAAGTATTCACAGTATCACAACTGTTAATACACAAATTTGTAAGAACAAGTGTTTGTAGGATTGACCAATTAAGGGTGTGATAATTAGTTGAATGATTCACCATTAATTTACAGTTCTTTAATCAATAGCAATCTACTCAAATGGATATAAAGAAGATATTGTAGTTACAAATAAATTATTAGTAAACCTAGTTACGTAAACTTTCATGCTGATATTAATAATTATCAGAGTACATTACTAGTATGCTGCCAGTGTCTAATCAGAATTGATTTAAATCTTAATAAACATAATAAAGATTCCATAGAAATACAGCTTTAGTAAAGCGATCTATAAGATCAGAGGGATAAGCTTATATTGCTGTTGTTCATCTTAAGCAATTGAAAAAAAAAGTGTCCAAAATCTAAAAATAGCCTCGGTTTCCAGACTTACAGGTATAAGTAAGGAACGCTTAAGTAGTCAGAGGGTTAATTAATGGTTTATATATGTTGTACGAATACTTAATTATTTATTAACTAATACAACGCTAATTCGTACAGTATTTTACTTACAAAGTGTTTTTTGCAAGTAATTTGAACTTGTGAGATATTATTCAATGGTAACAAAAAGATAGTGGTTGTTGAACTGGCATAAAAGCAACATATTCTACCACTCAATTTAAGATTATTTTTCAAATTCGCGCATCACGTCAATTTTTATATCCGTTGTCATATGAGTTCCCTTAATGACTATTTGTTTTATTTTACTAAACAAATTTTGCTAAAATATATTTATATTACAGGCTCTTGATAAGTATGTTCGTCATCCATTAGGGATTTATTCCACCTCTCTACCTTCACTAAATATATAATAGAGATATCCTTAAAATACAAATAGGAGAAATACCACCCTACTAATAAAACAAAAAAAACTAAAATTTTAACAAATAAGACAAAAAAATATTTAGGATAAGACAAACATATAGTAGCTAACATTAGTCTCACAAAATTTCGTAGTTAAATTATTAAATAAAGTTTTCTCTTCATTTTTACGTTTATCATTCACTCAAAGTTTAAAGACTGATTGCAAAATAAAAACCAATATTATCTTCAAAAAACTATAATGATTATCATTACTGTCAACTAGAAAATCCACCATACTGCTTTACCAAGTATAACTTTCTCCAAAATAAAATTCAAGAACACCAACCAAACTAATTTAGTAACAAAGTATATATGTATATCATTTAATTTTCATCAAAACATCTTATTATTTATTTAGGTCATACACAATTCAATTTTATACATTTATGTAAGAAAAATATTTAGAGTGACATGCATTTAATAAACATTTTACAGATTGAAGCTGGCATTTAATCGAACTAACACCATGGATAAAGGACTTGTGTTAGACCTAGTTTATAGCCAAAGAGAAATACTCCTGTAGCAGGAGCAGAAGAGCAGGAATAGACAGGAAGGAAATGGTATAAATATTAATATGTCACTGACTAGCAATAATACAATTCTAATTAGAAAGTTATTTTACTAGTATTACATAATAAGGTTTAACTACAACAGATATTAACTAAATCAGAATAGTTCTAATTATGACTCCATAAAATATCATATGGTAAGAACAAACCTTTTATATGCAATTTTTTCATTGTCATCATCATGGCTCTCCACAGCAACCAAGCTATTGCTATCTCAGGAGTTAGGTATAAAGTCTGTAGGCTTAACAAGAACTAAATGTATTTTAGTAAAGTGTCTATCTAATTGTTACACCTATATTTTGCATTGGTATAAAAGAGATTCTCGACACGATTGTTAACTTAATTATGAAACAATTTAATCTATGTAACAAGTAAGACTAAAGGAAAACACAATAGAACAGGTCATAAAGTTGACTTTATATTGCACAAAAGACTCTAAGTTACCCAAATGTTGACCCTCCTGTAAAATAGATAGAAGTAAAGATAGATCCCAGTGTAGGAAGTAGACATTGCTCAATTAAAAAATTCTCCTCATGTATTCACGACATACAACATGAAAGTTATTCCAGAGGAACTAAACTTACTTCCTGAAGAGAACACTACTATTCTCCATTATGAACTAATCACTATATACCAATATAGACATATCGATGGCACTAGTTAGATAAGAAGTCTTATGATCTATTAAATCTCTTTCATCTTAACAACTAATTATTTAACTTTCAAAGAGTAAAATCTAAAACATATGTAACAAAAATATTCAATAATCGTATGTATTAAAACTATCATTACACACATATTTCTATTATGTAGAATTATATAAAAAGAAATGTGAGGTAATTTTCAATTGCATGCGAATAAATATGCTAATACTAAATTCGTCAATTCTTATTATAGTAGATACCACGGAATTATAGAGTATACATATGTAAATAAAATACTACCAATAAAAATAGTCTACTCAATTCATCTTATATCATTAACTACATTTTTCAGGAAAAAAATAGAATACAATTCATAATGCATTATATTATATATATTATCAATATAAAAATAAATTACCTAAATCACTAATATTACTGATACTCAATATCTAAAAATAATCTAGGTGGAACTAAATATTGAAGTATATGCTAGCGGAGGGACATGAACAACTTGATAACGAGTACGAATAATATCTATATAAAAAGAATCCCAAATTCAAGAAAATATCTAGATAATCCCAGCTGCTATAATAAAAATAGAATATACAGTATAAAATACCTCCATATAATTCCTATTATATGAACATAGTACAAACTGCAAACAAAAACCTAATCAACACAACATAATAACTCCATGCCAGATTATATAAAAGCTGATAATGATGAACAAGAACTAAAATTTATCTATGTCATAATTAAAGTTATACAGCAAATTCAACAAGTTAAGACTCAAAATATTAAACTGAAATAGGGACAAATGTGAGTTTACTATGGCACGGCGCAAATTCTTCACATCTACAATACAATAATCTACTATTCCGTATATTCCAGCTCTTAAAATTATTGATATGTTATCTATCTTAAAATTGATCACGAGCATCATTTATATCTATACAAAACAAATAAATCAACAAATAAATAATATTCAATAAATTAATAAAAACATAAAGTTAGACGTTACATTTGAGTGTGTGAGATAATTGTAATAGTTCGAGATGTGTACAAAAATTAATTGTGTGAAAGAAATTTAATACGTTGTCTTGAAAATGTTGAATACACAATCAAATAAATACATAGTAAAGTTCCACTCTAGAGAAAAGTAAAGAAGCTTTAAATCAAAGTTAGAGCACGGTGCACTTGATAATCCGACTGTCGCGATCTCCGCCCTGAGTCTTCCACCCAGCCCTGAAACTCCTAGGTAGGTCTATCCGCGACGTCTCATCAGAAGATCCAGCTTCGGCTTGATACTATCCCTTGGACTTACCCACATCTAGGTAACTTAACATACTAACAAACACTACGGATGGATCAAATAATCCACACATGATAAAGAAAATTTCAACGTTCCCTAACGACCTTCGAGAAGACGCACCGTTTTCAGTTAGTGACCACATTTCTAATAATCCGCACAAGCGTAGTCTATTCTCTATCGCGACGTAAGGATTCATTCTAAGATACCCTATCCGTCATCTTGATTCCATAACCTACATAATTGGTGAGATCACTTATGCGTTTCTAAATGCTGTCTATATTGTTATGAGATTTGCCTTTGTGTTCTATATTTGTTATTTATATTCGAGTATCCTATTGTTTTAAATATCTTTCTTTTGTACGTTCTTTTATACCATACAAATGTGATTACAAACTCATAATTAAATATAAAGATAGTATTAAATTATGACATCGAAATACTACTAGAATTCTATTTGTGTCGTATTTTTCTTCTTGTGAGTGCATGAGATTTGATGAAACATATTGAGCAACAAAAGTAAAAAAGTTAGTATGCTAAAATCATATACGAATTGCTTGATCAATAAACGCCCATACTAACTCTTCTAAATACAATTGTGTTACAAGTCTTTGTAGAAACATATATTAGAGCTCGGATAGTCCTACAGTCACTCCAAATAGTAGTACTACGCTAAGGAATTTGATTTTAAATTCTGACGTCAGATTTGTTCGCTTTTGCAACTAGTTTCTTGAAAGACTGAATCTCGACTCAGAATGAACATTCCCAAACTACAAGTTAATGTTTGGTTTTGCTTCGATTATATGTTTGTGTTAGGATCTTATTCTTCCATATTTCCATTAGCCTATTATTTGGAACACGATATTATACTCCTATTGATTACTCTCTACGATCTATAAAAATACCAGAAACAATTCGTAACCAATATAAATACTCCGGCCAATTATTTCAAATCTCTCTATAATTACGAAAATGATAGCCATGATAGAAAGAAAGTTAGGAAGATTCAGTATGCTTGAATATTTGATGTCAATGAATTGGTGTTAGAATTGGATTATATCAAATGCCAATAGAATCAAGCAATTGTGCCGTTGACTGTTACCTTCTTATTATATGATTAATTCAGCACTGCATGCTTCGATGAAGAATGGGATTCCCTGATCGTACAATCTGTTTGATAATCGCTTGCGACGAATGCTTCTGTTTTCACACATTTAGTGAAGTTGGGCCTTTTGTTGGGCCTGGGATGCACGTATCTTATCCGAGTTATCGGCGGCCATAGAGGAACGCCAATCATGAGTAATTAATTGCAAACTGAAAACACCTTATTCGAAATGTCACATAGCTGGAGACGCCAACCAAATTCTAATACAAAATCCAACTTTATAAATAGGAATAATTGATATCGTATTTGTGGAGGAAAATAAATTAGTCATTAGTATATGGCGTTTGGATGTTGAATTGAGTAGTTTGGGCCGAAACTAGGTAGAGCGTCAATGGCCTTCACTGAACTCGTGCTTGTGTTTATTGATCCTTAGTTCAAAGACGTGCGAGGCCATATTAATGGCCTAAGGTAAACTACATCACATAACAGGCGGGTCTATTAAAAGATTTCCTTTTTGCGCCCCCTGGGTTGTAGCGGTTATTGCTTCGTAGTCAGTATCTTTTTATAGCTACAATATACCTCGTCCGTAAGTTCAGAAATAATGAATTGTGCTAAACTTGTGAGTATATGCTAGACACACAACTTTTCTCCATTGAACGTTGCGGGTATGTCTCTGAAAGGAGGAGGGGTGTAAGCTTGTGATTTAATCAGGATCGGAATGTAGAGATTCATGCAATGATATTGGAACATCAAGATAATTGAAAGTATTTGTTGTGATTTCGATGAAATGTTTTGGTACTTTTAAACCAAAATAGATGGGGAAAGAGTAGAGATAGAGTCCAAAGTATTCTGTTTGATCAAATTAGTGTATGGTCAAAAGCAGAGAAGAACGTGGCAGCTAACAAACATGAGGGGCAAAAACGTCAGTGCACTGTTCATTATTGAACAAGTGTTTTGCTAAGGCACTTTTTTTGTTGTGGGATACGGAGTGTTAGAACATTATGCAAGTCATTTGACAATACGTGTAACAAAATTTGTATATGGAAAATGATAAATAGAATTGTTTGTAAATTGAATCCCTTAATTTAGCACATTATTATTATTATTATTATTATATTATTATTATTATTATTATTATTATTATTATTATTATTATATTACATTCATAAAAATAAAAGAAGCATGAATTTCTTTGGTGCGTTGAACCGAAATGTTTGAACAATGTATTTTGAAAGCTATGTACGGAGTATGTTATTATGTATGTATGAGTGACTAGTGTGTCGGTTGTGCTTTGCTCGGTGGATACAAAATACACAAATTGTCTTGCACACTACACTTGGACTTGAAAAAAAACTCTAAATAAACCTTGTAGGAGTAAATGCTTTCAAATTCAGAGCGAGGATGAGTCAATTGATTAGAATTTCTCAATCTTTCGATTTAGGAGATCACGATTTTATTTTTATGCCTACATGATGTGCCCATGATCAAAGCGATGACACGTGTCAAGATCTTAGAAAGTACGAGCAAAAAAGAATAAGAAATAAAAGGATGAATGGCAAGATGAAGAGGAAAGAAAGAAAAACCATCATGCAACACTTGACACCACCTAGAGAGTCAAAGGGGACACAAATCTTCTATAATACCCGCGAAATAGGAAGATGTGGCACATTCAATTCTCTCACCAATCATTGGCACAATCCCCAAAAAGCTCCCAAAAGAGTAATAGGTGACTATTCTAAAAGACGACTAACTTTCCCCTTGCTTTCTTTCTTCCTTTGCCTATTTACATTAGAGGTCCACCTGGTTTGATTTGTGTATATCTGCGCTAAAGGCTACACATACTACTTTTATGTGTAGCCTGTACATACAATTTAATTTGAGTTATCGATTTTACATTGGTTTGAACAAGGGGTCTTACCTTCCATTAATTTTAAATTTACATTTTCCTCCCAAATTTCACTTTTTAAAATTTATGGTGATGTGTTCAATTTATATTGGTTTTGTATGTATAGACCACATACAATGCTTGTGTATAACTATATCCATATACCGGCACATGATTTTGCTTGGTGATTTGCGTAATTATTGACATTTTCTAATGTAATTAATACTAGCGTTAACATCCTGAAATGTCTTTCTCTAAAACATAAAAAACTAGATAATACCCGAACAAATTCTCGACTTTTAAATAAAATACGAAATATCGTAAATAAAATTAAAATTTATTTTTTAAAATGTGATTATTTCATAATAATGTTTTATTTGTGATAATAAATAGAATTATATATGTATATCAATTAAAAAATATTTAAAGTTTTATCCAAAGTACAATTATTAACCTTAATTAAATGTTTTCTTATAATTTTTATGCAATAATAAATATAAATATAAATAATATAATAATAATAATAATAATAATAATAATAATAATTAATAAATATAATTAATAAGGTGGGGATGAGAGGGAAATTTGAAAGGAAAAATATGAAGGGGTGGAGATTGCTTTAGTATATTTTATTAAATTCTTTATTGTATTTGTTACATTACATGGAAGTATATACGATGACTAAAAGAAGAAACCCTAATAAAGGGTGTTTCCACATGTTCTTTTGACCTTATTTATATCGATTTAAATATAGTAAAATAAAAAATAAAAATGAAAAAGATAATTTCAATACATTACAACACACTTACAAATTCAAAAACTTCCATTAAATGAAGCTTCGATTAGTCAAATTTAACACCGACGTGCATATAATGAAATAATGAATGATGGAAGGGTGGGATTGGGTGTTGTAGCATGAGGAACGAGGAGGTTAAGTTGCTGGTTGTGGCTACTAAAATTACTTGTGCTGGCTGCATTGAATTAGCAGAAGCTTTCGCTGTGCAATTCGGTTTGGGTATAAACGAGTCTTCTTGGAGTGCGACGCTTTAGCTGTGGACCTGTGGTTAATGGAATTAAGTCTCCTACGATTGCTTGGTAATGCTCCCATACGTATTGTCTATAATGATATAAGATTGTAACTTTGATATGTTTAATATTTCTCATGTTAAGCGAGCTTGTAATACGGTAGCTCACCTAAGGGCTAGGTGAGATACGCATAATCATATGTAGTTTGTTTGTTTAGGTCCGTTCCCTCAAAGTATCCTTACTTTGTCGAAGCTTGACATTATTTGATCTTAATAAAAGCTCGCTCAATCTTCCGTTTAAAGAAAAAAAAAAGTTCCGATTAGTCAAAGTAGGTTTATATCCAATTTTGAGTACAAAAAACTCACCCCAATAAGAGAATAACACGACATGAGGCATGAGCATGAGCATGAGCATGAGCATGAGCATGAGCTAGGAATGATACTGCCTATGCAAGGCCGAAATTGGGCCAAGGGCCACCCTTTAAGTTTTCAAGTACACCTCTACTTGACTTAATATGATAATGCATACAAGACCCAATGTCATTATTAAATATAAAAAACATCGAATGACATAGTATGCTAAATAAAAGCGTGAGAGAAAGGAATAGCTCGGTTGATTAGAACTTTCCCAACTAATTCTAGGAGATTGATTGATCATGAAATTGATTCTCATCTTCGTTGTCATTGTAATTCTCTAAACACCCCAAAAATATTGATGAATAGAAGTATATGTATAATGTATATTTACTACTCGTACTTAGACTTTAGTTAGGATAGTCTAAGCAAGGATCTAAAGCCCATGACCTTGTTTCTAAAAGGCCCAAGATCAGAAGGCCCAAATAGTCTAAAATAACTTGTACTGGCCAAATCCAGCAATAACACTCTATGTTGTACTATTTGTTCAACAAGCCCTTTTTTTTTACGACAACAAGTCCAAAATAAGTGGCTAAACTATAATGCAATTGCAAACTTGGAATGTCTGATGGATTGTTAAGTGGATGTTTCTTTGGTGGTCGTAATTATAAAAGACCACCAAAGTYATTGGAAGTCAAATTAWTWTTAGCCCTTTCCTGAAATATTTGGACATGACCACAAATGTTTATGGTTATAACCAAACATTGTTATAAATGTATTTTTCAGTATTTTTCTCATCTTATTTTCGGATTTGTCATCAGTTTTTTCTCCCTTTAACTTTGAAAACCGGTCTATAGAATTGACATCTTTTATAGAAAATAAAGATCAATAAAAAAAACTAATTTTGGGGATTTAAGACTTTAGCACAAAATTTATAAATTACGCACAGAGTAATTCATACACATATTTTTAGCAAACCACATTTAGAAAGTTTATTCTGACACCATATTAGATTCAATGAGAATAACTGTGTTCATGTACACTTAGAATCCGTTTACTATAATAATAAAACAATTGATGAATGTTTATGAGAGAAATGAAATAGGTTAGGAGCTGAACTGAGAATTGAATAAATGATTATGAAAATAAAGCACATATAAAGCTGACGCTGAAGTTAAGCTAATGGTTGAAGACCAAAAATATAATTCATCTATAATACAGCGAAGTTGATGGCCCTTATAAAGGGCAATCACAATATGTATACATATAACATCTAGACAATTTAAATTAATCTACTTCCTCCGATGCTTTTTATTGGCAAATTTGCCAAAATGGAATATTCAATATATGGCAACAAATATTTTTCTTTCCTTGTGGATCATTTTTCCCTATAAGAATTACAATTAACCCTTATTAAAAACTTAATAATAATAAGTCTACCTAAAAAAACTTAATCAACTCACTCTCTCACGCATAACCAACTTATCACCACAGGCATCCTCTAGCCCACTACTCTCCCCGACCAGACACCGACTCCCCTCGCCGCCACACCGCCACACGACGATCGACTCCCTGCAAACTCCTCACTAGATTTGGAAATTTGGTTGTTGTTCCTCTGCCACCTTGCTTCTGAATTTTGTTATGGCTATTGGTTGAATTTGTTGTTGGTCGATTTGTTGTTTGATCGAATTCCTTGTTGTTGGTCGAATTCCCTTATGTTGTCGAATTGCTATTGGCAATTTGCTATTGGTCGAATATTGTTGTTGGTTGAATTGTTGTGGTGGGTATTGGTGTTCAACGACAGTGGTGGTTGATAGTTTTGGAGGGCGACGGTGACTGAAGTTGGTGTTGGTGCGCCGTGTCGGTGGTAGGAGGCGATTGGCCCTGTTATTATGGCCGTGGGATGGGGATAGTGTAGACTTTCTCTTCTTCCATTAGCTTTAATTACATAGTATTAACTTCATCTAATTAACCTTTAAGAAAAAATGCCTAGGAGTCCGTGCTAGTTCTTTTGTTGCCATAATTGAATCGGAGGAAGTGATAGGTTCATATAAGATGAAAGAAATTTTGTATAGGTATTATCATATAGATTACCATCAAAAGATAAGTAGTCCTTTATAGACTCATTTTGTTTTGGAGTTTATTCATTTTTATTATGTTTTCACACTCACGCTTTGATGATGACTCGAGTTTTTTTAAAAAAGAAATAAAAAGAGAAAAAACATATTGTCCAAAAAGAAAATTTATGAATGATGATTAAAACTTATATTTAGAAGTACACATACAAAATATAGGCAAAAATCCACATAATATAATCAAGGAAGTACAAAGTATTACTATTGATTGAAATAATTCATAACTAATTTTAGCTTGTACAACAATTTGTACCATCAAAGTGATTTTTTTATCTAAAATAAAAATTCTATAAACATGTAATATATTTTTTATGTTACTTTTAATTACTTTCAAATAAAAAAGTGAATTACTCATTATATTTCCCTCAATCTAGAATTTGTATGAAGTTCAAAATTTTTGAGTTTATTAGGTTATAACCTTAAAATTTTATGGATATGACAAAAATAAACAAATAATTTTTAAAAAATTGACTTTCATTGACTTCGATGGTCTTTTACAATATAGACCATCAAAGAATTTTCCATGTTAAGTTTTGTTTAAAATTATTTTCATTACTTATTATCAATAAATTTAATATGTATTGATATGATTCATTCTTGTTAACCGAATTTTGCCAAACGAAATATTTTTGCAATTTAAAATTGTTAGTATTGAACTGGACATATTTTTATTAAATTCCTCAACAATTTTAATAAAGATTTAAACTGAGTTTACCAAATAGCTAGAACTTATTATTATGAATAATTTATTTTAGGTACAAAATGTACTTATTTTTACTGAATTGAAGTTAATATTACTAAAACTTATAGGTTTAAGTTGAGTGAGACAAAAAGTTAAATTTAACATGTATTGATCCTATCACAAAATCAAATATCAATAAGTTCAGACAAATAAGTGGAGATATAGAAATCGATATATAAAGATGAATATAACACATGATTTTACAAAGATTATTATTAAGGAGCAATAGACAATCCAATAATAGTTGTTCTCAAATAGTCCAGTAGCTCACTTACTTGTTTACTGGGAAAGGATAGCATAATCCTTGTTTTTATTAGGATATAAAATTGGATCTGGGGTGTTCCAAATCAATTTACATAGTGTTCGGCGAAAGATGTGGATGAGAGAGTCGCCATTGATGTCGTAACTTCTTTTCGCTATAAAGATTCACCTTCTTTCCATTCAATGGCTGCATGGTCTTGCATTTTCCCTAGCACCATAGGAATATCAAGAACCAATAATTAAGACAGGTGAGTCACGGGGTGTGTGATATAGTATATACTTCGTGATATATATATATTATATATATATAACTTATTATATATATAATTATATATATATATTTATATTATATTATATATATATATATAATAATTTTAAGTACGTAATATATGTATAGAGTGTCAAACGCGTAATTGTATGGAGATTTGAACTTACATCATTTACAGCATCTCGCAACAATTTCAACTTGTTCTATTTGAGACGGTTCAATCTGTACGTGTTTAAGGGAGAAGAATGCGAGTGTCATGCATTATTATTGCAGCAATTGTACAACTAACATTCACTAGGAACGTCAAATGCTCGTTCTGGTCTTATAATAATAAATTAATGCTAGGATAGGTAATTTAAGAGGTTTGCTTGTTATGGACCATGTTAATTTGTGCTATGTAGTATGTAAGACGTCATCAAACCAATTGATAATAAGAAGAGTAACTCCATCACATTTGTATACACCTTACACATTATCATACGTACCGTTACATCAACAGTCCAAAGGACACCTTCATCGCAAGGAGGGGTGGTAAGTGAGCCCATGTATCTGTAATATAAGTCTCCTCCCCTCCGCACCTCTGATGGATTCACTACACCAGCGTTTACCTCACCTGAAGTATCCGYGATTGATCTTATTGATTCTTCTATCTGTGAAATGATCACCGAAACAATCATGCATAATAGTAAATATTATGTTGTTTAAGGATACTTTTGTAATTATATATAATACTAAGCGCTAAAAGGTTACCTTTGTATATTACATACTCTATTACATAATTCCACCACTTGTCAAATTGTCATGGACAACATGAGAACCTAGTTAAAAACATAATCTGTTGATGCACACACATATATTGATGCCAAGTTTTTACTTTTGTTTTATGATTTTTTCTCTTCAAGTTTGATGAATCATGGTATAGGTCATATAATGACTATAGTATGTAGCTTCATATGACTTTCTAACTTTGACGTTAGGGATTGCTTTTCTGCTACTTTTACAAGTGTCTAGTCGACCCACAAATTAATATATATTATTGTATATTACGTGTRTATGTATGTATATATATTAATCGTGTTCATTTTTAAAAAGTAGCAATTCTATAAGAAAATTCAAATTTATGACTGACAATAAAAAAATTTCTAGGTTTTAAGTAATCGAAAATAAAAAATTAATGCCAAGTTTCTACTTTTGTTTTATGATTTTTCCCCCGCAAGTTTGAAGAATCATGATATAGGTCATATAATGAGTATAGTATGTAACTTCATGTGACTTTCTAACTTTGACGTTAGGGATTTCTCTTATTACCCTTTTCTGCTACTTTATAAGTATCTAGTCGACCCATAAATTCAAATACATTATTGCATATTGCGTGTAAATGTATGCATGTATATTAAATTATTAATCGTGTTTATTTTTAAAAACTAGCAATTCTAAAGAAAATTCAAACACACAAATGACACAAAAAAATTCTAGATTTTATTTAATCGAAAATAAAAAATTACCGAAGAAAGGAAAGGATCGGGTCTTCCAAGAAGGTAAAGAAATGCAACCACTGCTATTTTGTTGTCTTCACTTTGATGAACGAAGTGAGCCTCCAAGGCGTACCTAAACCAATAAATTGAAACCCACCAAAGCTTAGTTTTATAAATGAAATCGACTACAACATGAATTAAAAGTGATTTTCAATGTAGTCACCAACCTACGTAATAACTAATGACAGTATATATATAGTTGTATTAATTAATCATGCCGGTAAAATATAATAATGTACTTTGAAGAAGTTTATATTATCGTATTTGCTAAAACATGTTACTGAGACCTGAGGCCATTGATTGTATGCTCTGAAGGAGAGTGCCAATGGCATTGTTGTAGGGTGTAATCCGTCCCGTTGATCCGAATTCTCCCTCCTCCCTCCTTCCATTCAAGCTGCATCAAATAATTTCGAGACGTAATTAACCCAAACTAAGATTATATCTGTCATGAATAATTGTTAATCATATGCCCAAGAAAACATAACTATAGTATAGAAAATGGGAACTTGGGAAAATTTTGATAAAAAGGCTACGTACTACTTGCACTTGATAATAATAGACCTCACATTATCACTGTGAGAATTATGAGCATGACACATAGTCTTACCCTCCTTGCATGAAACATACTTTTTTTTTTTTTTTTTATTCTGTATTATATTGTAATATGTTTACGTACCAAAGATATATRTATTTCCTTCATTTCTTTTTAATGGAAATTTTTAGCATGACATATACTTGTAACTTGTAAGTAAAATTTGGTTGAATGTACTTTTGGATTGTAATTTGATGAATGATAGATGTTTGTAAAAATTATGCTGATCTAGTTGATTTAGGGTACTTTGAACAAGCTTCGAGCTTGTTGGGAGCCTCTGCTTTTGAGAACACTGCTTGTAACTCTGACTAAGTTATACATTAATTAGACATCATTTAATATCACAAATTTGGTATTTTGTGGATATTAACCGAGGAATTTAGTGCATTCTGAGAAAGTCTACTACGCTTACGATTTCCTAGCTAAGGGTATTATCAGTCAGCATTCGCTATGATACCATGTAGTGCTGCTAACTCACATAGATTAATTAGAGGATTGGGGTAGACTTGGATATTTGTTAATGAGTCTCAGGTAAGGGCGAGCTTGTAATACGGTAAGGGACTCACCTAAGGACCTAGGGTAAGATTTAGGCGCATAATGAATGGATGTAGTGTGTGTGGTGTAGGTCCGTGTCCCTCGAGGAAGTAGCCCTACTTTGTCGAAGCTGACATGTAGTTGTGATCGAATAAAGAAGGCGCTCAAGTGCGTTGCCGTTTAAAGAGAAGAAGAGTTCCGATCAGGTCAAAGTAGGGTTATTATCGCAATTGTGAGACGAGAATAGAGACTCACCCCAATAAGAGGAGAGAGGAGCACGGACATGAGGATGGAGCATGAGATGAGGCAGGGGGGAGCAGGAGGCAGGGACTAGGGAAGGATAATGGGGGGCGGAGGGCAGATGCCGAAATTGGGGCCAAGGGCCACCGGAGGCGTTTAAGGGTTTCAGTACACCTCTACTTGAGGCGTGGATATGAGTAATGGCATACAAGACCAATGTTGATTGTAGAAATTGGATAAAAGGACATCGATGACATAAGGTAAAGAGAGAGTAGAAAGCGTGAAGGAGAGAGGAATAGCTCGGGGTTGATAAGGAAGGCTTCCAAGTGTAATTTCTAGGGAGAGTTGATTGATGCATGGGGCGCGAAATGGGATTCTCACTCGGTTGTCATCGGTGGTAATTCCTGGTAAACACGCGGGCGAGAGGGAATGATGGGTGGAGATAAATTATGTATGATATGTAAATAGACTACTCGTGAGGAGGGAGTTTGAGGTTAGTGAGATGATCTAGAGCAAGGATCTAAAGCGCCATGAGGCGGGGTTGGTTTCTAAAAGCCAAAGATCAGAAGCCCGAAATAGTCCAAAATAATGGTAGAGTGGGCGAAAGTCCCAGCAAGAAGAGACTCTAGTGTGTGAATGTGTGTCGCAAGGGGGGGGCCCTTGTTGTGACGACAACGGAAGGTCCAAAGAGAAGTGGGCTAAACGAGAGATAAGATGCGAATGCAAACGTTGGGAATGTCTGATGGATTGTAATGGATGTTTCTTGTGTGGTCGAATTGAGAGGAAAGACGCACCAAGGAGATTGGGAATCAAATTAGTTGTAGCACCGTGTCCGCTGAAATATGTTGACGGATGACGACAAGAGTGTTAGTTGTTATGAAGCAAAGAGGTTTGTATTAGTAGAATGTGGATTTTTCGAGTATTTGTCTGCGACCTATTTTCGGGGATTTGTCATCGAGTTTTTTTCTCCCGTTTAACTGAAAGAGCGCCGAGTCTAGTAGTAGAATTGAACGATGCTGTTTGAGTGAGAAGAGATCAAAGATGCAATAAAGAAGAAAGCGCTAATTTTTGGGGGGAGTTTTAGACTTGTAGCACAAATAGAGTGAAAATGTACAGCGAACAATAGATTCATACAGCGATGATGTTTAGCAAGAGACTTAGAAAGAGTGCTTTATGTAGACGGGCCCGGGATATTAGAGTTCAATGAGCGATACTGGTGTTCATGGGTACACTAGAATCGCGGGTGGTTACTGGATAATGAAGAGAACGAATGTGAAAGATGAGAGTTGTTTATTGGAGGGGATGAAGAAATAGGGTTAGGGGAGCTGAGACTGATGAATTGGAAATAAATTGATATGAAAAAAGCACATATAAAGGCACTGATCGCAAGCTAGAGCTGAATGGGTTGAGAACCAAAAAGTATAATATAATTCTCTATAATAATGCCGTGAGAGTGACGTGCCCGTTATAAGAGGCAGCGCGACATCAGAATGTAGTACATATATGAGCACAGAGTAGACAGAGAGCGGTTAAAATTGATCTACTGGTCGCCCCGATTTCTTTGTTATTGGCAACATTGCCAGAAATGGGAGAAGTTGTCAATGTAATTGGCAACCAAGAGGGTAGTTCTTGGTCCTTTTGGGATGGATTTCGCCTAAGAAATTACAGATTGAGAGCGCTTTATTAAAAAACTAATAATACAGTAATCTGAACCTAATAAAAAAGCGTGTAATCAGCGCCTCTCTCACGACTGAACGCAAGACGCGATCACTCAGCCGACCGCGGGCCCGAGAGAGCTGCTCGGCTATCTCACAGTCCACCGCGACCGATCGAATCGCCTTCGCGCCGAGCCGGGGGTGGTGGGAGGGGGGGCACCGCCAGCGCCGGGGGGGGAACACGATCGAAGAGCAGGGGGGGGGGGGGGGGGGATTCGCGCCTGCGAAAGGAGTGCCCTCACTTAGGGATTGGAATTGGTGGTTGTGTGGCCGCTACCACCGTGTGGGCTTCCTGCTGGGAATGTGTTAGGGGGCTAGGTGGTTGGGAATGTTGTTGTGGGGTCGAATGGTGTGTTGAGGCGAATTACCCGTGTTGTTGGGGTGGGGCCGGGAGATGTCCCTGTGAGTAGTGGGTGCGGAGTTTTGCTATGTGGTCGAATGGGCTATTGGTCGAATTGTTGGTTGTGAATGTGTTGTGGTGGGGGGTATTGGTTTCAAGCGACATGGTGGTTGATGAGTTTGGGGGGAGGCGAGGTGATGAAGTTTGTGTGGATGGCGGCCAGGGTGTCGGTGGTGAGAGGGCGATTGGCCTCTGTTATATTGGGGCGTGGGATGGGGTAGGTGGGAGCTTTTCTGTTTCTTCATTAGGCTAATTACAGTAGTATTAACTTCATCGAATTAACCTGTTAAGAGAAAAATGCGCCTAGGAGTCCGTGCAGTTGCTTTTGTTGCCATAGATTATGGAATCGGAGAAGTTGATAGGTTCCGCGCATAAGGATTAAGAGTGAAGAGAAATTTGTGGGTATTAAGGTATTGAGCATATAGAATTACCATCAAAGATAAGTAGTCGCGGTATTATGAGACTCATTTTGGTTTTGGAGTTTATTCATGTTTTACTTATGTTTTCACATCACGCTGATGATGACTCGAGTTTTTTGTTAAAAAAGAAAAAAAAGAGAAAGAAAGATATTGTCGGCAAAAAAAGAAAATTGTAATGAATAGAGTTTAAAAGCTTATATTTAGGGAAGTACAGCAATCAAAATATAGGCAAAATATCGCACGATAATTAAATCAAAGGAAGACAAAGTATTACTATTGGATTGAAATAATTCAATTAACTAATGTTAGCTTGTACAAAATTTGTACCCATCAAATAGTGATTTTTTTATTCTAAGAGATGAAAGAAATCTAGTAAACATGTGTAATAATATTGTTTTAGTTACTTGTTAATTACTGTTAAATAAAAAGGTGGAATGTACTCATGTATATTTCCCGCAAGAACTAGAATTGTGATGAAGTGTTCAAAATTTTTGAGGTTATTAGTGTATAACCTTAAATTTATGGATATGACCAGAGAGAATAAACAAATATATTTGTAAAAAAGATTGAGCTTCGATTGCACTGTCGAGTGGTCTGTGTTAACAAATGTATAGACCGATGCAAAGAGATTTTCCATGTTAAGTTTGTTTAATGATTTTTCATTACTGTTACTCAATAAATTTAAATGATGTATTGGGTATGATCCATTCTGTTAACGGGGAATTTGCCTGCAAGGGGAGGCGCGGGAAAATGATTTTGGAATTGAAAATTGGTTAGTGGAGGTTAGAAGGCTGGGATGAGTACTGTTGTATTAAAGTTGCCTGCAAAGCAATGGTTAATAAAGAGGGTAAATACTGAGTTTTAAACCAAAATAGCGAGAGACCTATTCATTATTGAAGGTATGTGTAGTACTGAGAAAGTGGACTAATGTTTACGTGGGAATTGGAAGTTAATATACTTAAGAACTGATAGGTGAGAGTGCGGAGTGAGGGGGGGGGGGACAGAAAGAGTGGTTAGAATTTAGACAGGGATTGCAGTGCTATCGGGCAAAGATCATAAAATATCAACTAAGGTCAGAACAAAAAGTGGATGGATGAAGTAAAAGTTCGTATATAACAGATGAATATAGAGAGCGAATGTGTGATTTACAAAGATAGGTTATTAAGGGAGCAATAGACCAAAGCCCAACATAATATTGTCTCAAAGTAGCCGAGGGGACGTGCGGTTGCGAGCTGTAGCTTGGGTGTTAGCTGTGGGGAAGATGAAGCTCAGAGAGTCCGCGTGCTTTAGTTTAGGATATAGGAATTCCCGAATTCTGGGGGGTTTTCCGAAAATGAGATCTTAGCAGTAGTTTCGGCGAAAGATTAGGAGGGAGAGTCGCCATGGATGTGCGGACCTTCGTGTCTGCGTATATGGGGGGGTAAGATTCACCTTTCCTTGCCATTTAGATTTGGGCGTGGGCAATGGGTTCTTGCATTTTCCGCTAGGCACCGGCGAGCAGAGAGTAGTCAAGAACCGATAATTAAGAGCGGTGAAGTCACGGGGTGTGTAATATAGTACGTGGTCGTGTGATATATATATGTATAGTATATAATAGTGATGACGGTTAGTAAGTATATGAGTATATGAGTAATAGAGTAGTAGAAAGATGAGTGTATAGTTAGGTAGGTATATGATATGAGAGTGAGGGGATGTTTAAGTGAGACGGTAATATAGGGTATAGAGTGTCAGAGATGCGGGGCGGTAATTGGTATGGGGGAGCGATTGAAGGCTAGCAGGCGAGTACAGGCACTCGCAAGCAATTTCACTGTCTATTGAGACGGGGTTCCAATCTGTACGGTGTTTAAGGAGAAGAATGCGAGTGTCATGCATTAGGATGGCAGGGGGGGCAATTGTTATTAACTAACATCACTCTCGAGATATACGTGTGCAATATGCATCGTGCTGTCTTTAGAGAGAGAAAGATGAGAGGTAGGATATGAATTAAGGAGGGGTTGGCGTGTGTGTTATGGAGCCGGGATGGTGAGGTGTGTGATAGTGAGTAGGGTGGGGGAAGCGATGGAGAGACCATTTGATAATAGGGAAGAGAACGCGACAGCGATTTGTAGTAGGGGGGTCGACGTACACATGTAATCATACGGACCGGGTACGAGTCAACAGGCCAAAGGACACCGTTGGCATGGTGGGAGGGCAAGGGGAGGTGGTGGTTAAGTGGGAGGCCATGTACGGTAATATAGATCGTCCCCCTCGCGCGCCTCTTGGGCGGGGGGAGGGAGGGGGGGGGGGGTTGCGGGGGGAGGAGGGAGGAGAGTGGGTTGGAAGGAGGGGGCGGAGGGTAGGGGAGGATGGGTGGTGCGGGGGGAGGGGGGGGAGGGGAAGAGGAGGGGTTGGGGGGGGCAGGGGTGGGTGGGGAGGGGCGGGGGAGGTTGAGAGGGTGTGGAAGAGGGTAATGGTGAGGTGTGGGTGGGGGGGGGGAGTGGTAGGGTGGGGAGAGTGGCAAGATTTGGGTTAGAGGTTCTGGCTGTGTGATGGAGGTTTGCTCGCAGAGAGTAGCTTAGATAAGGAGGGGGTAGGAGGAAGGGTTGGAGTGGGGTAAGGGTGTGGTGGATGGGGGAATGGAGATGGTCACGGATAAGAGAGAGGTTGCAGAGAGGAGAGATGCAAGGTGGGACAGCGATGGGGGTATGGAGGCATGTCGAGGGTGTGGTGTAGTAAACGGACTGGTGTAGGTGGGAGGTAGTCGAGAGGAGGATCTTCCACTACTACACAAGCGGTACAACTTACCGTGGCTCCACCCCTTACGCGGGCCGCCGTCGGTGGCTTGGACGTGTGGATAGGTATCCGGCTCTTACACCTGAAGATAACCCGTTTGATCATATGATGAGCTAATATTTAGGTATTCACTTCTATTCGTGATAGAGTTAATCATTGCGGGAGGATACGAACGCGAGTGCGATATAACATAATAATAATACTATATGTAACAGAGTTATTGTGTGTTAAGGAGAGCATGGTGTAATTTAATAGCTAGACAAAGAACCTAGGAGGCGCTATAGAAAATAGTTCAGATCTAGCCATTCTTGTTTAATAAGTACTAACTCATGATGAAGAATAATGTGGGTGCTGTGGGCGCTACTCTATCTTAGTCAAATGTCATGGGACAACAGGATAGACGGCTAAGTTAAGAAATATTGAATTGTGGTGGATGGCTAGACACATAGTGTTGATGCCAATTTTACTTTCTGCTTTTTTGTGAGTTTTTCTCTTCGTATCGATGACTCGATGGTATAGGTTCATGATGATAAGAACTATATAGTGAGGGTGAGCTTCCATATAGACTTTGTGAACTGGCGTTAGGGATGATACTTGGGTCCTGGCTACTGGGGTGATCAAGGTTCTTAAGGCATCGCCAAGTCAATATTTAATAGAGTGATTTGGTAGAGTTGCGTGTGGAGTTATGATAATATATTAAATCGTGTGAATCGAGAGTTTTTAATATAGAGCATTCGTATGAGTGAAATAATCAATGTATGACGGACAAGGTGAGAAATGAAATTGTGTCTAGGTTTAAGATCGGGAGAATAGAAAAATTATGTGCCAAATGTTCTACGTTAGTTGTTTTAAGGATTTTCCCTCGCACAAGTTTTAAGGAGAGATAAGGATGAGGGTAGTGTATATAATTGGGAGTATAGGTTATGTAACGTTCAAGGTGGTACTGTTTCTAAACTTTGTGACGGGTTTAAGGGGTATATTCTCTTATGTACCCGTCAGAGAGTACGCTGTGTTATGATAGTATACTAGTCGAACCTGAAATTCAGAAGACATGAGTGCGATATGGGCGTTAATGATTGATGCAGTCACATTTATGTAGCGAGAGTGCAGCATACGATCTGATTTTTCTACAGATAAACTAGCAATCTATTAAGGAAAAGGTATCAAGGGACAACACTAAATACACAAAATATCGGAGAGTTATATTAATTCGAAAATTAAAATAAACATTACCGAAAAGGAAGGAAGAGGTCTACAGTGAAGGAAGATGCAACCATATGCTATTTTTTGTTGTCTTCAACTGATGATAGACAGAGCCTCCAAGGCGTACCTAAACCAATAAATTGAAACCCACCAGCTTGTTTTATAAATGAAATCAACTAACATGAATTAAAATGATTTCCAATGTAGTCACAACTACGTAAAACTATCTGACAGTATATTATATTGGTATTGTATTAATTAATCATCCGGTAAAAATATAATAAGTACTTTGAAGAAGGTTTATATTATCGTATTGCTAAAACATGTTACTGAGAACCTGAGGCCATTGATTGTATAGCTCTGAAGGAGAGTGCCAATGGCATTGTTGTAGGGTGTAATCCGTCCCGTTGATCCGAATTCTCCCTCCTCCCTCCTTCCACAAGCTGCATCAATAATTCGAGACGTAATTAACCCAAACTAAGATTATATCTGTCATGAATAATTGTTAATCATATGCCAAGAACATAACTATAAGTATAGAAAATGGGAACTTGGAAAATTTGATAAAAGGCTACGTACACTTGCACTTGATATAATGACCTCACATTATCACTGTGAGAATTTATGAGCATGACACATAGTCTTACCCTCCTTGCATGAAACATACTTTTTTTTTTGTTTATTCTGTATTATTATGTAATATGTTTACGTACCAAAGATATATGATTCTTTCATTTCTTTTAATGGAAATTTTTAGCATGACATATACTTGAACTTGTAAGTAAATTGTTTGATGTGTACTTTTGGATTGTAATTTGAGATTGATGTGG
>SNQN01000193.1:80273-93870 GCA_008642245.1 Bassia scoparia | reverse complement strand
AAATTATAAGCATCTTCTATCTAACACAACCCCAACTTATTAGAAAACTAAAACTTTCTGTTCGCTTCTTAACTATACTTCAAGACATCTGGTTGATTTTTTTATGAAGAGGTATGGTCAATTTCTTCATGTGCGCCTTCTTAAAGATTTTATCTACCTTTTACTCATCATCTCTTAGCTCATGGAGTAGGTTTTCTGTATCGCTCAATCTGTTCCATTCTTCAACACGAAGGTTAAAATAAAGATGGGAACTGGCCCTAATTGATTGGTGTTTCCTTTTAAAAAAAAAATAAAAAGTGTTGTGTACCCATTGCCAGCAAGCCACCCCGGTGCCCAATTAGCCTATCCTAATGCAATCCAGGTAACTAAATTCCTAAACTAGTCTCTCTCTAAATATTGAATACCCTGGTAAATACTGACACCTCCATCGAAGGGGCTGTTCCTGGGTTGCCCCAGGGTAGTTCACTCGTATTTTGTAGGTACCAGGATTGCAGACCAGGTCCATCTTCACCAACACCGGCTCGTTGGCCACTGCCACGTCAGCAGTACCACATATTGTACCAACAAAAAGATTAAGATTGAAAGCTTGGGTATGATCAATGATCGATAGCATGTTTGAATCCACGGTCTTCACACCGAAAATGATAATAATTTGTCTGATCTAGTTGTGCGTGGCAAATTGTATAGTACAATTAGTTGTCTCCAATGTACCTATAACCAAATTCATTTTTTTCCTTTGCAAAAAGATGTTTATTTGAACTAGGGTTTTTGTCGGAAACCATTTTTTATGAAGGGCATTTTGTGACAAATCATATTTTCTAAACCTAATCGTCTAAAACGATCTTTTCTAACTACTTGAGTTGTTGATCATCATCTTGTGGTCAGATTTTGGCGTTAACCACACGTAAAACTCTTTTTAAAATTTTTCCTTTTCCCCAATTATAGTTTTCCCCCTATATCCACCTTAAATTCCCTCTAAAATCACACACCCTTTCACCCATAAAAACCTCAATTCACAATTTCCCTTTAAAAATCCTTAAATTGATTTAAAATTGAATTTTGGGGTTTTATCGAGGGCGTGAAGGTCAAAATGAGGGAAAAACAATATAAATGGGTGAAAATGGAAATAAAAGGTGGAAAAATTTGAGTTTCATGTGAGGTCAATGTCAGAATCCGGCAATATAATGAGATGATGGTTAACAAATCGTGTATCTAGAAAAAGATGGTTTTAGACATTTAGACTTAGATAAGATGGTTTATCATAAAATGCCCCTTTGAACTAATATGTTTATTAGAAAATGTCAATAAGAAGAAGTGTGATTGTACATAGCTAGGTACAACTGGTTGTATAATGCACATGRTACTATAATTGCAATGTTTGCAATTTTCATTATTCATAGTCTATCATATATATACACACACGTACACACAATAACAAATATAGTCATATGATCTAATTGGCAACGACTCACATCTCAATGCCTACTTTATTATAAACCAATTTAATATAATTTGTCAAAATGAAACTAAATTTGTTAGCAATATATATTATCTTTGATAAACGTGAAAATAAAAACATTCTGATTAACATTGATTGATAGGTGATTACCTTTATATCATGGCCTCTATTTTTTAGGGTGGTTTGACCAGGTTGATAAAAYCTTGTAATTCTCTCCGATTCAGGAACTCTTTCWACAATGCGAGGTGGTAAGTTGATTGGTGATTGCATTGTGCCAGTTTTACAAGTCCTCCATTCTTCTTTGATGTTTCCCCAATTTTCTGGCCCTTTATCACTTCCTCTAATGTAGTCAAATTCTGACTCATCCTCTGTAATTATACATTAATATTTCTGTTAGACCTTTCATGTTTGCCTGATCAATTATTCTGCAATAGCTTTGTTGAGAGTATATTCCACATGTGTCCCATATTGAAAGAATGAAAAGATGGGACATACTTATTAGAGGCTTGGGTAGGCTTACTGCCTTATATTTTACCATCTCTATATAATTAAGCCCATAGGGGTGAGCAATGTGTGTCCCCCCTATGCAAGACTTATATACCCCTTGACAAATAAAAATTACCTATTCATTTTCTCCTAATAAATCCCTTGCTATTTAAAAAACTACATATACGGGAAAGTTTCAATTACAAATAATCTAACCATATATTATGCAAGCAAAAGAGAGAATATTTTTTTATTGAATAATAAAGTTGATACAACTAAAACATTTTCAAATAAAATATACAAACCAAAGTTTTAAAAGTTTAATTCAAACTTTAAATTAGTAGCAATTTTTTTGTTTTTTGGCATTATTTAGGCACGCATAGTGTGCAAAGAAAAAGCTATCTACCATTAATTATGGATGGAAAAAAGAGAATCTTTTTTATTGAATAATAAATTGATACAATTAAAACATTTTTCAAATAATTATTACACAACCAAGTTTTAAAAGTTAATTACAGAACTTTAAATTAGTTAGATTTTTTGTTTTTTTTGGCATTATTTAGGCACGCTATATATAGATGTGCAAGAAAAGCTATATTATATAAGGGAAGGGGAGGGAAGATGTGTACCCCCACTTAAAAGACTTTATATCCCTTAATGAATATTTAAAATTATGAATTGATGTGCCTAAATTATCCCTTTACTAATTGAGTGTGATTAAATATGAAAATTGCATTTATTGATGTGAGTTAATTAGTCAAAAACATTAAACAATGATATTATTTCAATTTGTATTAAAACATTAATGGTTGTATTTTGAATTTCAACTTTGAAGACATAATTATTTACAAAATAATTCCCATTCACAGATAAATGTATTGTTACTTATATATTAATACCTTTTTATTATGAATACATAATCGCATATAATCATTTTTGATGAAGTATAGCGACGTACAAATTTTCATAAATGCAGAAGCACCGATGCGCACGTCGCCGTGCACACATGAAAAACATAGTTGGTTTTATAATGGAACCTCACCGAAGCTTGTGTATGGTCATACTTTCCTTATTTGTGGCCTTGTGTAGGCGCTGAGTGAACGTTTTGTCAAGCTTTCTCCCTAAAATAAAAGTATTCATCATTTGGATCTATTTCAATAACACAAAACTCCCTGTAGTATGTATTTTCAATGTTAGAGATCAATGAGTGAACGGAAAGGATGATGAAAGAGAATTGATCCTATGATCTCTTTTTGCTCAATTCTTTTACCCCACGTTAATAGTATTTTTTGTATATGTCAAAAAAAAAATATTTTGTCGGCCTCTAGCTAAATCTTTGCATCATGGATCCATATTTTTGAGATTTGTTTTCGTGAAATGTAGTAGAGTTTTGGGATCAAAGGAGTAGTATGCATGACAAAAAAAAGAATTATTTTGAAAAATAATTTCAATATCAACAATATATAATCAGCATTAAGTCATTTTTTATGAGTAAAGACTCGACCTTTACATACAAAATAAATTGCAATTTATTTAAAACTTCAGCAAATAGGGCTAAAGCGTTTTATTGTTTCAACAAAATACTAGCTATAGCTACACCATATTATTTTGAGTGTTAAAAAAAAAAAAAATCAAGTTTATACCTTTTTTTATACAAGTAAAGGTAATATTACCCTGTAATTTCATGGTTTTGGATTTTACTACTTTTAAAATTTTCATTTGTCATATATCCACCGAAACCTAAACTAAAAAATACGCACCTTGTTAGCAGGTTGAGTGCTAATAGATGTCGTTGTTGCTTTGAATTTGTGAAAATGGTGCTTTGATGGTAAAAGAAGGTGCAGAAATCTTCCAAAAAAATTAAAAGGTGCAGAAATGAAAAGGTTTTTTTTAAAAAAAAAAAATTCAAAGTGTGCTAAAATCCAAAAAATAACAAAATTGAAGTTCGATTCACCTTTAAAAATATGCTTTTATAAAATTGACAAATTTTAATATGGTCTTATCAGTCAATCTAATTTAGCACGGATAACACTTTGTGTAGAGTTAATGATAGAAAGAAAAATAAAAGGGGAATACTATTCGAAGTCCATTTTTACTAGAATCAAAGTCCTTCTAAATTTTTAAAAAAAAGTAGAAAAAGATTCTAAACATTTACAAATTTGTTCTAACGTATTGTAAATTAAAATGATAATTAAAATCCTAAAATTAATAAGTTTAAGACATACCAACTTCGTCAGCAGTAGTAATCTTTGCAAGTGTTAAGAGGAGGAGAAAAAACAACACTTGAGAGATGGGAATTGCTGTTGTTTTCTTCATACTCCGTATCTCGTTTCAAAGACTTGAGTAGGAAACTAAGAATAGAGTATGTTATTTTGAGCTTCAAGACATTATCAAACGTTTTTTATAAGCGAATTCATTGACACGTGGAATTCCATTTTTTAGATTAAAAAAATCAGCTGTACATATTTGATAATTAGTCATTACTAGATCATTTGCATCGATGACAAAAAAAAAAATCAGAGTCCTGATGTATCTATAGTGACTATGCACATCCTTATATCGCATAGGGGCCTTTTCGTCCGAACTTTTCTCGATCGCAACATTAGAATATGATAAAATTTTGTAATGATATGATATCAATTTTCTTAGATATTAATATATTATCTTACACCTAAGCAAATGTTATCATATACTCGTAAAGTTTTATCATGTCATAATGTTACGAGTATTATGTGCCCTACTTCTGTGACGTGTGACAGCGTGCATAACTGCTGAGGATACATATATATAATTTATCATCTCCCCTCTTTTTTTTACGAGAATTTATCATCTTTCTTAGATGACTTCATAAATTTCAATAACTTTGTTGGACCAAATTGCAATTATTTTACTTATGATCTATTCGTGTTATCAAAATTTATTCCAATAATTTTGTATGTATATAATACTCGTCGTAGACTTGTACGTTTGTTCTTAATTTATATACTACCACACGAAAACCTATAAGACTATTACGTCATATGTGAGTGATGTCATTATTCCAAAATGAGATGCTCGTTTAGTCGTTTTATTAAGTTCTATTAGTATTTTATGCACTCCCTGTCTTGCTTAAATATATAACCATTTGTATTTATTTCACTATTCATAAGTGAAGAAAATTTTGTAAAAAGCTACCAATGTGTAAGAATATAAATATAATCAAGTGAAGTCTTGTTTAATTCGCGTTAATAAGTAGATTATTAATATTCAATTAGTATAATTTTTAGAATTTTTTGTGGGGAAATACCAAGATAAATGGCCTTTTGCGAAATAATACCGCCATAAAACAATTTTGTGGGGGAAATACCAAACAAAATTTAAGTTTTGTCTTGAGATACCAATTTATGATTTTYCGGCAAAAAAGTCCATTTTCTGGTGTTGACTCGTTGGAATATTGCGACTTGTTGTGCGTGGCTTCTACTCTCCTTTATTACCTCACCATACACACACTTACTCACCTTCACTTCCCTCACCCAACTCAACCTTCCTTCTCTCTCATCCCAAATCACTCATTCTCTTCCTTTCTCTAACTTTCTCACTTAATTTTGCTGSTTTAATTAATCTAAGAAATTGCTGGTGATTGTTGCTTGATTTTTGATATAATAATTCATCATTAAAAATGTTATCTTGCTTAATTGGTTTCTGTGTTGTTGCTCCTTTTTTTATTTCTGTATATAAGCTTTCATTTGGTCCATTTTCTCAAATTAGCATACTCCTATTTTGAGAGAGATATGTCCGAGGGTTAGGACATATATATCTCCCAAAATTTACATATCAAATCAAATTTCAAATTAAATCAAAATTAAAAAAAACAGAATTTTTTTTTGCTTTTTTCAATTTCTCATTTAATTTGTATAGTTCTTCGTTCTATTAGGTTTTATGTTCGTAGCATAATCGTTCAACTCCTACTTCAAAACTTCGTCCTTCAACTTCTAACCCTTGTCATCAGGAAATAAGCAAAACCTTAGGTGGTACCCTGAGGAAAAAAATCCCTATTTTGTATTTATTTTTTCAAATTTACAACAAATTTCGAAGGCATGTTATTTCGCCTTAATTACCCTTAAATATAACATTTGCATCAAACATATATCGAAGGCTATTAATAACAAACTTAAAGCTCAAATTCCGTTTTAATGCACTAGAGGTATAACATTAAAAATGCGTCAAAAGATTTGTACCATTAAAATACACATTGAAAATCACAATGGGTTACTACATCTTATATTCTATATACAGAATTTTTTGTAGTGGAGGAACATAGCCACAGGAAAAAGTGGTCATTTTGTTAAATAATACCCGCCATAAACATTTAATGGTGGGATATATTACAAACAAACTATTTAAGTCCTTACTCAACGTACATGCGCCATGTGTTTCCCTAAACTTTCCTAGAATTATGCCATGTATTGACATGTCATTATGACCTCCCCAATCTTCATATCGGCCATTCATCTCATGCCGCCTACAAGTAGCCAGCGATATATCTAGTTGGTAGTGCTCATCAAAAAAATATCTTATATATCTCAAAATGATTCTGGGTGAGACGCTTCCAGTAAACCTTATCACATATTTAATATGCCCCTACCAATCAACTAACATGATTTGTGATTTACAGGCTTCGAATCTACTTTTTATAAAGAGTATTGTCTTATATGTTTATTATTGGGGTTGCTCTTAATGTTATCCAATATCTTTAGCTGTTTCTAATAATTCTAATTAATTGTTTTTAGATTACTAACCACATTTTAATTAGAAGGACTGATTTCAAGTCCATTATAATTTCGACGGACAATAAAATTAGTATTTATCTTGGATTTCAACAACTTAATTGTAAATAACTTCGTTGGTACCCTTATTTTTTTTGAGGTTACAAAAAAGAAATCTGTGAGTTTTAAAGCTTTATCTATACTTATAGTGTCTACAAAATATTATACTTTATTGCCACCATCCGTGGCCATACTATTTAACCTTAGACAAAAATGGTTATCATTTTTAACTCGATTTGAAAATAACGAGGTACCCTCTGGAATAATATTTATTGAGTATTGACACTGGTGTTTACAATTATTTAAAGACTCGATTAGAATGACCAATTTTTTTTCGTGGTTCAATTTGTGTACCCTTCTCTTGAGTAAACGAGCATATCAAGGGATAATAATATTTAAAAATTAATAGTCTTATTTAGTGTTGTAGTTTATTAATTAGTTACAAACCTCTATTATTATTTATGTATATTGTATTCTATGTAGGATATGAGCTTAGAAGATTATTATAGATCCATAAGTGCCATAGTATGGAATAATAACAAGCCATTTCTCAACCGCTCGATTCATCAGCATAAACAAATATTTAGTCGAATAAAGCGATTTTACAATATGATGCTTATTTGGAACTACTTTGCTTCCTACATATGATACACTGATCATTAACCTCACACGAAATTTTATGTTAGTTATTACAATGACAATTACTATATGTAGTGTCATGTACATTTCACATATAGATAAAACCAGCTCTAGAATCAAAAAATTAAATAGTAATATAGAAAATGAAAAATCGTAGTGACGTCATACCGGAGTGGCCATACTGTTCGTGCCAGTTATCAAGCCTAATCTAGGCATTAAAAATAGAAAGGAGGATGCGAACATATAAAATTGAGTCGCTCTTACTTTGCACTTCTCCACACAATTGTTTTCTCTGTGGATTTTGTGGAATTAAATCTGCACATTTCGTCAAGTTCGTTCAACTTGTGGTTTATAACTTATGAATATCTTTAGACCCTAATTCACTTATCAATCTTTCATATATAGCACTATATTCAATAAAATATAAGTTCGTTCAGTAGCATTAAGTTCAGTTCAGTAAAAATTAAAATTCAGACTCCATAGCATAAGTTCAGTTCAGTAAAAATTTGTTAAAATTATCAGTTAAATAAGTCAATTCAGCAAAATTTCAATTTGACGAGTAAACAGGGTCTTAGCCTGGAATATTTATCTTATTCAATAAGTATTAAAAATAAGTTTACACAGAACATATCCTAAGGGCATAGCAATAAGGGATTTAATAGGGGTCTTGATAGGGTAAGGTGCTGTATAGGGTTTCGCAAAAACAAATCCTCTTATTGTTTGGGGATATTTGAGGGTTTTGATAGGTCTGGGAGGGGTTTGTATAGATGAGTGGAATTGTAGGTGGGTATTGAGGGTGTAAAATAAATACAAGGGAAAATAAAATAAGTTTACGTAAAAGTTAGCAAAATAAAAAAGGAAATAAAAAATATTGGATATCCATCGCACAATACCCTTAACAAAAGGATTGAACTATTGTTGGTGAGGAGTGGTAATTTTAGGAAGGGTGTTTGTGTGATTGTTGATGTGGCCAAGAGTTCAAACCTCTTAAAGGTTTGAATGTTGTGGATGCCCTAAGTAATCAATAGTAAAAGGCAGTATTATATATTATATAAAATTTAGATAATTACGAATCAAATTGAGCAGAAGAGATCCAATCGTGTAAGGTTAATACATTAAGGAATAGATAAAGTATGAGATTGGAACATTGGACAATATGTCGTGTGAGTCGATAAAGAGAGAAAACGTGTCACGCATATGGAAATAATATAATCATTGGTGATAACATCCCGCCAACTAAAAGGACGAATTTCCATAGTTGCCATAATATGCATTCACGTTATTTATGCGACTAGAGGGTCCGGGACGGCTGGACGCCAAGACTCAATTATGTACGTAAACATCCATGATGCCTGAATCTTTGCGAAAAAACGTGAATAAACACTCATTATAACTTTATAATAATGCATTTCATTTCGACTTTTTATTAAATTAAAGGCATTTGTAAATACCATAATTCTAGTTGAGTTCAGTTCGCTCTTCTGAAAAAAATTTAATTTCTTGATCGTTAAAGTCCCGTTGTGAAGCTTTGATCTTTTGTATACTGAGATGTTTAGGATTTATGTTTGATGTTATATCAGTTATGTCTATCAACATAACGCTATAGATACAAGTGTTAACCTGCTTTGGTTTCAGGTGTGTACTGTCTCCATAATCTGTCAAAGACACTATATTATGAATAAAGCTTCAGTGGAATAAAAAATAGTCTTAGAACCTATATGATTATGAGCTTGAAAATTCTCTCGTCGATCCTGTATTACTTAGATTGTGCCCCGAAAATTGTGTAGGGAATTGAATAAAACTTGTTATACTACGGTATATGTAGCCTTCGACAATCCCACATACTCGCTAACAAGCTCTATTGACACCGTCTTCACGCCACCAAAATGATCACCTGTCCCCGGTAACACGCAATAATCCTCAAATACCTACGCTCAACATTGCCCGCCCAACCTACCATCCACCTCACCTAGCTAGCTAGGCACCCATGCCAAACCCTCCATACACTCAGCTCACGCCCTACATCAGCCATGACCCATCCGACTGCCCATTCCCAAACCACCACCCCACAAATCTAGCTGCCATCATTGTCCCACATTATTGATTATTTTTAGTCCCCACCTACACACTTTCATGACTCTACCAAATTTGTTCGGTTTTTAAACATTACCAAAGTGGCTGCATTTTTTTAAGGGAAACGATGGAAGCTATTATATAGTAAATGATTCTATATACTTTACAAAAATTGGAACTTATTTTTGCATGTCAAATCTCACAGGGTTCAAGCTTAGTTAATTACTGGAGTATAACAAATTAGAAAGATAGTGAAAAAAATTAAGGAGAACCAATATAGGCTTGATGGTGTAAATTTTATTGGTTCTCTTTAATAAAAGATGTTTTGTACTGACTTTATTCTCTGAGATGGTAAATATAATTATTATATTATATTTATATTCTATATATATATATATATAATATTATATATATATATATATAATATATAGTATATAACATATATGACTAGAAATTAAATGTACTGAGAGTATAAAAATACATTACAAATTATGAAATTCTATAAGGACTAACAAAATTAGGTTCAATAGCAATTTTTTAAATTATTACACGAGTATGTTACAATGACCTTATAGAAATAATTATAATAAACCTATTTTCACAGACAATGCATCGTGCTTAGTTATGTTTAGTAGTACACAATAATTGACAACAAAACTAATTAAATCTGGATCAACTCAACTATTATATAATCGCCGCACATATGATCTGATTGTCGAGCACACATTTTTAAACTTTTGTTTGTCACATAAAACCAAGATACAGACCATCAGGTGAAATGGTGAACGTACTTTTTGCAGGGTTATTATGATACCGGAAAGTTGATGCCGAGAAGAAGTTCATATCATCATCATGTTGGTCATATGTGGCGGACAACTTTGGCATAATTGGCCAATTATAACAATGTGACTAATTTTGCAAAAAAATCCTTGGAGAAGGGAACAAGTCAATGTAGGGAGGGTTGATAAACATCCTCTATTATGAAAATTGCAGAAGTTACAAGTTGAGGACAGAAACATTCCTCCTATGAACGCCTCTCTTTATGCTAGACCATCGTTTGCCAGCACTTTCCATAAAAAATTTGACTTTAGGACGGAGAAACAACTGAGTTTCAAATCCAATTCTGAAAGAACACTTGAATTGTTTTCCAGGAGTAATTCCCCATGAAGCTAAGGAGAGCGCTGCTGGACTGTTGTAGAGAACTCTCCATTCGGAGTAAGACACCATAAGAGGAGCATGCCTCTATTTTATTAGACAGCGGATAGGAGTTATGAATAATTCTTCTAACAATAGTGTTTGGGAGGCAAGCCTTCAGATCTCTGCTTTATCCCACACCTTGGAGCTGGTAAGAAATCACTAACATTTGATTCATAAGAAGAGGTAGAAGGGATAATATCCGAAAGAAGATAAGGAAAAATCCAATTGACCTTCCAAAATCTAATATAGTTTACCATTACCAATATTTGCCATTGCAAACCTTTGACAAATTAAAAATGCTACGAAGTTTTCATCAAATTCCTCCATTGCAAGAGACATTTGAAGATGGAAGATATCCAAAAGGCTAGACGATTTGATATAATTCTTTTTTACAAGCTGGATCCAATGATTGTCTGGATCCTTTAAGATCCCTTAACAAAATACCTATTAAACTCACATTTTCAATTTAAAGGTAGGTTACTTGATATGATCTCCAAATGTTGAACTTCTACTAAAACATCTATTTGGTTAATAATACTAAATTACTAAATGGAAACTACTACTTCTCTTCTGTTTTTTTTTAGTCATATCACTATTGAATATTCTATTTATCACATAGATTTACTAGGTAAAAATTTAATTGTGCATAAAAAATTAGATGTTATTGGATTCAATTTCATTCAATACTGTCATATAACAAGTTTTTTTACGTTATTCTTATTACACAATAAAAGATATTAATGAAAAGCAATGATCAATACTTTTATTTATGTTTTAATGTTTTATCATTCTGAATCCTTCAAAAATTATTAAACTTACACCATTATAGTTGTATAAATAATGAATTGCTACAATTGAACCCATCTTACTTTCCATTAATAAATAATAATCTTAATTTTCATAAAAGTCATCACTTTTTATCTTAAAAAGTTGAAGAATTTTTTAAAAAGAGAGATTTTTTCGAGATTAAATTTTAAAAGTTCCCCAAATTTCAAATGTATCTCTATTATATAGAGAGGAAGAGGAAGAGGAAGATAAAGTCCCTTATAAAAGGACAATTCGGCCCTTAATGAGTTGAAGTTATAATTGAAAAGTGTCTAATTTATTTGACCAATTTTTATTTTGATTGTCAAAATAAAAAAAGGTAAACTAATTTGATGAGGCGTGACTTAATGAATAACTCATTTAAATTCTTGCGACATTACATTAAATGGTTTGAAATCCGCGAAAAAAAATTACTTTAAATGGTTTGAAAAAAGTGTCAATCATATTGAAAATTCCCTCAATACAAATTATTTGAACTTACTTGGTAATAATTGATTTACAAAAAGAAGTTATATACTTATATACTATATATATATTAATACCCTGGTTAATCTAAGCAATTTAACAACAAGTTTGTTTTCATACATAAACAAAAAACAATTGGCTTAATTCATAACACTTGCATCTTTTGTTAATTATCTTTTCGTTGTTGCAAATGAGTCACGAAAGCGGATAATATTCCACAATAAGATAGCCCCGTGCCGATGCACGATGCATCGATTTATATAATTTGTTTGTTAAATAAAAATTAATGAAACATTACAATTTACAATCAATAAAGTTTGTAAGGTTTATATATGATTAACGTTAAACATTAGGTGACTCTGTAGGGGTTAGCGTTGGCTATAAGTAGTACGATAATTCCCGATCAAATGTTCGGTTTATAAAATAAATTAAGATCATCCAAATTAAAAACTTGATTTCAAAAATAAAAATATGTCAAAATTTAGAGTTAAACATTATATTTCCAAGAACATTTGATAACTTATCATCATTATTAATTTATTTATTTTCACTTTTTTATTTAATCATTAAATAAGGGGAGTTTGGAGGGAAATTTAAGAAGAAAAAAAGGTGGGGATTGCTTTAAGTATTAGTATATAGATAGATAGGGAGAGGAGAATATGAGGATTCGAATGCCAGACCACAAGAATCAAAGAATGTTAATTATCTTATTATTAATAACAAGTGCAATTGTGTTGTCTTTAAACAATTTAAATTTACGACACTAGATCAATTTATATTTAGGGTAAATTGTAGCAAGTCAATTTCAATGACTAGGTCGCAAAAAGGAGTGTACATAAAGTAAAATACATTTGTTTACAAATTGAATTTGCATAATAAAAATTCATGGCGTTCAAACTTTATGCACACAACATGCATTTCCCCGTTCCATGAAAATATAGCCATTTACTGTACTATTCATACATTTTCATTGCATGTTTTGTACTCGTATTATATATTTGAATATATACAGTATGTAAAAAGTATAATATACTCATTTACTGTACTGTATTCATCACATTTATCCATTACATTTGTATCGTTATATCTTTGAATATACATATGTAAAATTAGAATTTTGTGGGGAAATACCAAGGAAATGTGTCATTTGTAAAATAATACCGCAAAAAAGCTGTGGGGAATACCAAACAAAATTAAGTTTTTGTCTTGAGGTACCAAGTCACCTTTTTCCGGCCAAAAGTTCAAGTTTCTGGCGTTGACGCTAGCCGTTCTTTCACCCTCTGCTTCAAACTTCCCCCCCACTCGCACCGTACTTCTTTCTTCTCGTTTCATCCTTGAACGGTAAAAAATTTCTTTCATCTCCTTAAATTGTCTTATTCCCGCTACTTATTCACTACCCAATTGAAATCTCTCTTTCTTCTTGTCCATTCCTGTTTCTTCTCTCAAAATTGTTCGAAGTTTTCCTTCAATTTCTCAATTGAATCAAGGTTTACAAGTTGGTGGTTAAGGTAAAGAATAATAAACAGTAGCAGGCACACAGAAGGTTTGTTATTAGTGATAAAATGGTGAGTTCGACAAATTAGCCACTTACCCTAAGATTAACGAAGATGCGAGTTGCAATTTGAAATGTTGAATAAGTCAAGCAGAT
>SNQN01000193.1:57238-80248 GCA_008642245.1 Bassia scoparia | reverse complement strand
CGCTAGGTCAACGCCAGAAACTTGACTTTTTGGCCGGAAAAAGGTGACTTGGTACCTCAAGACAAAACTTAAATTTTGTTTGGTATTTCCCCACAGCTTTTTTGCGGTATTATTTTACAAAATGACACATTTCCTTGGTATTTCCCCACAAAAATTCTAATTTTTACATATGTATATTCAAAGATATAAACGATACAAAACATGTAATGGAAAATGTATGAATAGTACAGTAAATGAGTATATTATACTTTTTACWTATGTATATTCAAATATATAAACGATACAAAACATGCAATGAAAAATGTATGAATAGTACAGTAAATGGCTATATTTTCATGGAACGGAGGAAATGCATGTTGTGTGCATAAAGTTTGWACGCATGAATTTTTATATGATGCAAATTCAATTTGTAAACAATGTAGTTTTACTTTATGTACACTCCTTTTTGCGACCTAGTCATTTGAAATTGACTTGCTACAATTTACACCCTAAATATAAAATTGATCTAGTGTGTAAATTTAAATTGATTAAAGACAAACAAATTGCTACTTGTTTATTAATAATAAGATAATTAACATTCTTTGATTCTTGTGGTCTGGCATTCGAATCCTCATATTCTCCCCTTCCCTATCTATCTATATACTAATACTAAAGCAATCCCCACCTTTTTTTTYCTCTTAAATTTCCCTCCCAACTCCCCTTATTTAATGATTAAATAAAAAATGAAAATAAATWAATTAATAATGATGATAAGTTATTAAATGTTCTTTGGAAATATAATGTTTAACTCTAAATTTGCATATTTTATTTTTGAATTCAAGTTTTAAATTGATGATTTAATTATTTAACCGAACATTTGATCGGAATTATCGTACTACATTATAGCCACACAACCTAACCCCAAGATCACCAATGTTAACGTTAATCATATATAAACCTTACAAACTTTATTTGATTGTAAATTGTAATGTTTTTCATTAATTTTATTTTTAAAAACAAAAAATTATTAAAATCGTGCATGTGCATCGCAACGGGCTAATCTAGTTGTGAATATTTATCCGCTCTCGTGACTCATTTGCAACAACGAAAAGTAATTAACAAAAGATGCAAGTGTTATTGAATTAAGCAATTGTTTTTTATGTATGAAAACAAACTTGTTGTTTAAATTGATTAGATAACCACGAGTATTAATATACAAATATATAATAAAGTATATAACTTCTTTTATGTAAATCAATTATTACAAGTAAGTTCAAAAATTTGTATGAGGAATTTTAATATGATGACACTTTTTCAAACCTTTAAAGAATTTTTTTTCGCGGATTTCAACCAATTTAATGAATGTCAAGAATTTAAATAGTTATTCATTAATCACGCACTCATCAAATTTTAGTTTACCTTTTTTATATTTGACAATCAAAATAAAATTGAGTCAAATAAATTAGACACTTTTAATTATAACTTCAACTCATTAAGGGCCGATTTGTCCTTTTATAAGGGGACTTTATCTCCTCTTCCTCTTTCCTCTCATATAATAGAGATACATTTGACTTTGGGAACTTTAAAAATTAATCTCGAAAAAATCTCTCTTTTTAAAAATTCTTCAACTTTTTAAAGATAAAAAAGTGATGACTTTTATGAAATTAAAGATTATTTATTTATTAATTGGAAAGTAAGATGGTTCCAATTGTAAATTCATTATTTAATACACATAATGTGTAAGTTAATAAATTTTATGAAAGGATCTAGATGATAAAAACATTAAACATAACAAATAAAGTATTGATCATGCTTTTCATTAATATCTTTTATGTAATAAGAATAGCTTAAAAAAATTGTTATCATGACAGATTGTAATGAAATGAATCCGAATAACATCTTAAATTTTTATGCACAATTAAATTTTACCTAGTAAAATCTATGTGATAAATAGAATATTCAAAGTATATGACTAAAAAAAAAAACAGAAGAGAATAAGTATCCATTGAATTTAGAGTATATAACAAATAGATTTTAGTAGAAGTTCAACATTTGAAGATCATATCAAGTAACCTACCCTTTAAAATTGAAAATGTAGTTTATATGTATTTGTTAAGGATCTAAAGAATCCAGACAATCATTGATCCAGCTTGTAAAAAAGAATTATATCAAATCGTCTAGCCTTTTGATTATCTTCCATCTCAAATGTCTCTTGCAATGGAGAATTGAATGAAACTTCGTAGCCATTTTTATAATTTGTCAAAGGTTTGCAATGGCAAATTTGGTAATGTAATCATATAGATTTTGGAAGGTCAATTGGATTTTCCTATCTTCTTTCGGATATTATCCCTTCTACCTCTTCTTATGATCAAATTGTTAGTGATTTTTTCTTACATGCGCCAAGGTGTGGTTAAACGCAAGTTAGAAGCTTGGCTCCAAACATATTGTTGAGAATATATTCATCCACCCTTCTAATAAATAGAGGATCTCTCTTTGGTGTTTACTCCGAATGGAGATTCTCTACGAATCACAGCCTTCCTTAGTGGGGAATTCTCCGAAAACATTACCAGGTTCTTGTTGATTGGAAACTCATGTTCTCGATCCTAACAGTAAAATTTTTATGGAAAGTGTCTGCAACGATGTTAGCTATAAAAAGACGTTTCATAGGAGTAATGTTCTGTCCTCTAACTTGTACTTCTGCATTTCATATAGAGATGTTTATCACGCTTACTTGTAGTCCCTCTCCAATTTTTGCAAAATTATCACTTTTATAATCTTGCAATATGCCAAAGTGTCCGCCACATATGACCAATGATGATTGCTTGAACTTCTTGATCAACTTTCTCGATCAATACTGCAAAAAGTAGTAATCCACCTGATGTGTTATTTGGTTTTTTGCCACAACAAATTTTTCAACAATAAGAGTTCAGCATTGCGATATTTTAGTGATTATCCAGATTAATTAGTTTTGTTCATATTATTTGTACTACTAAACATTAACTAACACATGCATTGTCTGTGATAAAATTAGGTTATTATAATTACTTTCTATAGGTACATGTAACATGACTCGTGTAAAATTTGAAAAATTGCTAATTACCTAATTTTGTTAGTCTATAATATTCTATAATTTGTAATGTATTTTAAACTCTTCAGTAATTTATTTCTAGTCAATATATTTGTATATATATATATAATATATATATATATATATATATATATATAATATATATATATATATATAATATATATATAATAATTACATCTCATGAGAATAAGTCAGTACAAAATTCTTATTAAAGAGACAATAAAATACACCATCAAGCTATATGTGGTTCTTCCTTAATTTTTTTCACTTCTTTCTAATTTGTTATACTCCAGTAATTAACTAAGATTGAACTGTGAGAATTTGACATGCAAATAATAAGATTCCAATTTTTGTAAAGTATATAGAATCATTTACCATAAATACTTCATCCGTTTCTTAAAAAATGCACCACTTTGGTTWTGTTTAAAAACCGAGACAAAATTTGGTAGAGTCATGAAGTGTGTAGGTGGGGACYAAAAAATAAATCAATAATTGTGGGACAATGATGGCCGCTAGATTTGTGGGGTGGGTGGTTGGGAATGGGCAGTCGGATGGGTCATGGCTGAGTTAGGGCGTGAGTGAGTGTATGGATGGGTTTGGCATGGGTGCCTAGCTAGCTAGGTGAGGTGGATGGTAGGTATGGGCGGGCATGTGGGGTGGTTGGATTTGGGTGTATGGGGTGATTTTGCTTTAAATTTAGGAGATTGAGGTAGTTCGAGAAGTTTTTCTCAATTTTCGGGGCATATCTAAGTAATTAAGGATGACGAGTAGCAACATAGTTGGCTATTTTATCAAAATATTTCATAAGCTAGACAAACACTAACAACAGTTAACTTATCTTCGTTATGTTGATAGACATAAACTGATAAACATAAACATAAACATAAACATAGTTAAAGTCTAAAGTTACACTTAACGATCAAAATTAAAATTTTTCAGAAGAGCGAACATGAATCAACTAAATTATGGTATTTACAAATCCTTAATTTAGTAAAAGTCGAAATGCATGCATTTATAATTTATATGATGTTATTCACGTTTTTTCGCAAAATTCACGCATCATGGATGTTCGTACAAATTAGTCTTGGGTCCAGCCGTCCCGGGACCCTAGTCGCATAAACAATGTAATGCAATTATGCAAATATGAAATGTCCTTTTAGTTGGCGGGATGTTATCACTAATGTTATGTTATTCCTTCGTGCACGTTTTTCTTTTTTCGCACACACTACATTTGTCCATTTCAATTCAACTTCATCTATTCTTATATTGTTTAACCTTACAATGGATCTCTTCTCTCCAATTTATTCGTAATTATCTAAATTTTAATATACTTATAATACTTGCTTTTACCTATTGATACTTAGGGCATCCACAACAATTCAAACCTTTAAGAGGTTTGAACTCTTGCCACATCAACATCACACAAACCCCTTCCATAATWACCCCCTCACCAACAATAGTTCAATCCTTTTAAGGGTTTGTTGGTGGAATCCAATATTTTATTTCCCTTTTTATTTTCTAACTTTTACGTAACTTTATTTTATTTCCCTTTTTTATTTTACACCCTCATACCCCACCTAAATTCCACCTCATCTATACAAACCCCTCCCAACTATCAAACCCCTCAAATATCCCCAACAATAAGAGGTTTGTTTTTCAAACCTTACACCTTACCTACAAACCCCTCTATAAATCCCTTATTGCTATTGCCCTTAGGATATGTTCTTTTAAACTTATTTTTAATACTTATTGAATAAGATAAATTCAGCTAAGACCCTGTTCTCGTCAATTGAATTTTGCTGAATTGAACTTATTTTTACTGAAATTTTAACAAATTTCTTAAGGATTGAAATTATTTTTACTGAACTGAACTTATTGCTACTGAGCTGAATTTATTTTTACTGAACTGAACTTAATGCTACTGAACTGAACTTATTTTTACTGAAATTTATCTAAATAAATTGATGAGAATAGGGTCTAAGTATTCATAATTATTAATCCACAAAGTTGAAACGAACTTGACAAATGTGCAGATTTAAATCCACAAACATCCACAGAGAAACAATTGTGTGGAGAAGTGCTAAAGTAAGAGCGACATCAATTTATATGTCGCATCCTCCTTTTCTATTTTTAATTGCTAGTATTTTTGGCCCGACGTTGTCCGGGTCATACGATTTCATTTTATATTACTATTTTAATTTTTGATTTCATTGTTTTTATCTATATGTGAAATGTAATGTACAATATAGTAAATTTCATTGTAAATAATACATAAATTCTGTAACAAATAAAGTGAGAAAATATTATACTTTTTTTCGTTCCAAATTTTATGTGCATTCGGGTTTTTATTTTCCACTATCACATGTCTATAAAATCTTCTACATACCACATGTAGATAGAACACTATACATATTCTTTATGGTGTAATAATTATATAAATAATATTATTATTTTTAATATTATTTCCCTTTGTTCGTACCTCAAGAAGGAAAAAAAACACGAAAAATTTATCTTATAATAAAACATTTATCATAATATTAATACGGAGTACTTCGTATATATTAGTGGTTAAAATCTAACCATTTGTCAAAGGTTAAAATAGTTGGCACGATCAAAAGTATATTGTTGAATAATAATATCACAATTTTTTTTACCTCAAAAAATAAGGTACGCACGAATTATTACAATTATTGTTAAACAATAATACTAATATTTCGTCGAAATTAATGCTTGAAATCTCCTCTAATTAAAATAGTGGTTATAATCTAAAAACAATTAATGAAATTATAAAAAAGCTAAAGAATGATACATTAAGTGCACTTTAACAATATAACATATCTTTTAAAAGATTGAAGTGTAACACACTAAATATGTTAGTTGAGTGTAGGGGCATATTAAATATTGTGATAAGGTTTGAGTTCAAATCTTTTTAACATATTTTTTGATTGAGCACTACACTATAATCCTGCATGGCGCTAGATGACATGGCATATGAAGATGGGAGCTAATACATGTCACATAGCATGGCATAATTCTAGAGAAAGTTTAGGAACACATGGCGCATGTACGTTGAGTAAAGGAACTTAAATTTTGTTTGTATTTCCCCACATAAGTTGTTTAGCGGTAATTATTTCACAAAATGCCACTTTCCTTGGTATTTCCCACAAAAAATTCATTTAGAATGTATACCTTGTGATTTTCATGTTTTTAATGGTACACTTTTGACATTTTATGTTATACACTCTATGCATTAATCGGTGTTGCTTTTGCAATATTATTATAGGTAATACCGAATAAATGCTCGAATTTTTTAAATTTGAAAAATATAATAAAAAATAGGATTTTCCTCAGGTACCCCTGAGGTTTTGCTTAATTCCTTAGGTACCCCGAGTTTTAGAAATGCCTCAGGTACCTTCACCTCTGAGTATTAGCTGAAATACCTTAATGAAATAATTTCCGTAAAAATCTCTAACACCGTTAGTCTATGATCCTAATATACTTTCTCCTCCATTAATCACCCATCTTCAACCTCCCATCTTCACTAATCTTCAATTCACAACCCAGAATTTAAATTTTTGACACCTCAAAATTAAACCAAAATCGAAATCCAGAATAAACTTCATAAACTTGAAATAATTCCAAAAATAAAAAAGAATGGGGAGTAAAAATGATGCCAGAAAACTCCCAATTCAAGATCAAATTCTGACAACTCCAGTATTCGCAATCTGATGGCATTACTCCCAACTTCAGTATGTACTTAAATTATGGCATTACTCCCAAATTCAGAATCTTAGATTAAAAAAATTAAATTAAGCTTTTGTTGAAGAAAACTTAAACGAATTAGGAGTAAAAAAAAATCAAGATCAGAAACACTCAATTTAATTTGATGATCAGAAGCACTCCACGAAGTTCCGACCACGAACACGAACCACTGTGTCAAGAGAGGAAAATATTGCTTGATTTATTACATAGTAGATTGGTATTTATAGTACAAGCCAAGCCACCACTAATCCTAGATAAAGAATATAATATCCTAACTACTATTTAATATTACTAATCTATCTAATATCTTATATAATATCTAAATATCATACTAATCACTAGATATATCTCAAACCCCCCTCAAGTTGGAGCATGAGATTCAAAAATGCCCAACTTGGAAAGAAGATAATCAAATTGAGTTTGCAAGAGCTTTGGTGAAAATATCCGCCAATTGAGACGACGTCGAAACATGAGACGATCAATCAAACCTTCAGTAATTGCATCACGAACGAAATGACAATCAACTCGATATGTTTTGTCCTTCATGAAAAACGGGATTTTCGCATATGCATGCTGACTCACATATCGCAAAACAATTTTATAGCTTTAGGATGATGGACACTAAACTCAACAACGAACCTTTGAGCCACTTCAACTCACAAGTGATTGCAGCCATTGATCTGTACTCAGCTTCTGCGGAGGACCTAGAAACCGTTTGTTGTTTCTTGTTTTCCAGAAATTGGAGATTGACCCAGAAAACCAACCAACCAGTCAAAGAACGGCGAGTAAGAGGACAGCGCCCAATCTGCATCACACCATCCTTCCAATGTCAACTCACTATCAGCACGTAATAAAATACCTTGACCAGGAGTCCTTCAAATAACGAACAACTCGTAAGGTGCCTCCCAATGCTCCAAGCGAGGAGCTTGCATAAATTGTGATAGTATATGAACTGAATATGCAATCCGGTCGAGTAACCGCAAGATAAATCAGACGACCAACAAGCCGTCGATAAGACTCAGGATCCGACAAAACTCACCAGTGGCAAGACCAAGCTGATGAGACTGCTCAATAGGAAATCCACTAGGTTTGGCTCCCAATAAGCCTGTTTCAGAAATAATGTCCAAAGTATACTTACGTTGACACAAAAAGAGACCTTTAGAGCAACGGGCCACTTCGATGCCTAAAAATATTTAAGATTGCCAAGGTCTTTCATTTTGAAGCAATCACTAAGGTAAGCTTTGATATAAGTAAGCGCAGCGGAATCATTCCCAGAAACAATAAGATCATCCACATAAACTAAGACATTAAGTTGAACCGGGCCTTTAGTATAGTGAAAAGAGAATAATCAGAATAAGATTGAAGAAAACCATACCCTTTCAAGCAGAGGACCAATTTGCAAACCAACATCTTGGAGCTTGTTTTAATCCATACAACGACTTCGCAATCGACACACCAAAGTTGATCTGAACTCTCAAACCCGGAGGCAATTTCATGTATAACCTCCTCATCAAGGTCACCATGAAGGAATGATTATGAACATCATCTTGATGTAATTCCAATTTTTGAAGCCGCAATAGCAAGAAAAGCACGGACTGTTGTCATCTTAACAACGGGTGCAAAAGTTTCAGTATTATCAATACTTCTTGTTGGTGATTACCCAACACAACTAATCTAGATTTGAGCGCTCAACATCACCGTTTGGTAAATATTTGGTTCTGTACACCCATTGACTACCAGAGCGCGTTTCCCGTGGAAGCTCTAAAGTCCATGTGCATTGTCTTCTAAAGCTCGTATCTCATCTTGCATGGAGCGACGCCACTCATCAGATTTCATAGCTTCTTTAAATGATTTAGTCCTGACCTTTAATTATTGCTGCAAGAAAAACTTCGATAATTTACAGAAAAATTGTCACAATTTATATAATTTGCTATAGGATAAGGAGTACTGAAGAGTGAGTGGAAGAGGGAGAATCAGGAGCGGACATTAGCAAAAACCGTATGTGTCACAAAATCTTATATAAAACATTTGGATATTTTTCCGTTGACCACGCCCCATTTCCGGGATAGGAGTTGTTGTTCCATGGGCTGCTGGTCTGACCAACAACCATTTGTTTTTCGGCGATCAAATCAGAGGTTTCATCTTCATGACGTTGACCATAATTACATCTCATTATTGGCATGATTGGAGTAGTACATATCATTATTTGAGTTGGTTGCACAACATCAGAAGCTAAGTCAACAACCTCAGTGTCATATATTATATCCCCATTATTTATTTCTTGGAAATCTAGATGAATATTTTGGTCATCATATTCACTCGACAATTATTCACGTCTTCAGGGCACTCAAACGGGAAAACATCTTCAATAAATTTCACATCTCGAGATACAAAAAATTCTTTTGTTTCTAGATCAAATAATTTCCAATCCTTATCGAACGGGTAACCATAAAAATGCACTTCTACTACCGACTAGCAAATTTATCTCCTTAGTTTTTTGATATGAGCAAAACACAAACACCCAAAAGTTCTAATAGCATCAAAAGAAGGTGGTTTACTAAAGAGAATCTCAAATGGGTTTTGTTTGTTAAAATATGAGATGGTGTACGATTAATAAATGAGCAGCAGCAAGAATACACTCACCCAAAATAAATAGGCAATTTTTGAAAACACAATGCCCTCCCACATTTAAAATATGCTGATGTTTCGCTCAACTCTACCATTTTGTTGAGGTGTCAACACACGAGGTTGGAATAATATGCCAGTAGCATTAAAAAAATCAATCAAACAATTGAACTCAGTCCCAGTTATCACTTTGAACAACTTTGATCTTTTGAGAAAATTGTCGATCAACCATAGCAACAAAAGACATGAATTTGAAACCTCTAATTTATCAACCAACAAATAAACCCAACAGCTCTTGAGAAATCATCAATTATGGTAAAAAATAACTAGCACCACACGACGAAAGATGTCGATATGGTCCCCACAAATCACAATGTATTTCTCAAAAATCTAGAAGCTTTATTTCACTAACAGGAAACTTGTCTCGAGGATGTTAGCATACATACACACTTCACACCCATTGTGTAAACTACTTTATTATGTTGAACATGAGGTAATAACTTAACTATTTTTTCGGAAGGATGTCCGAGCCGACGGCGCATAACTCCAAATTTGATTTGCTTCAACCTTTGACACAATCCGGTTTGCTAAAATAGTACAGTCCGTCTCTCCTAACTCCCGTTTCCAATCTGCACCCTCGTTTGGTCCTGAATAGCACAAAAATCAGAATCAAATTGGACAAATAGTTCGTAATTATCATTAAGTTGAGAAATCGAAATTAATTGCAATGGAAATAGGAACATAAAGTACTCCAGTGAGAGTAATTTGTCCGATAATAAACGAACCCATTAATGTAGCAGCACTCTTTCCCATTTGGCAAACCCACTAGGCAATCAAGTTTTGTGTATCAAATAACCAAGCGCATTGTCCGTAACATGATGTGTAAGACCCGTCTTATTGCAAGTGCATTGCGGAAACAATACACTAAGTTGGGTCTCAAAGATGCGGAAATTTAAAAACTTCAAAAACAAAACTTAAATTAAAGTTATTACAATGAAATCCAAGGAGTAACATCTCCTTACAACTTAGTCAATCAAAACAACTAAAAAACGCAAATACGTATTATTAAAGGGGATCCTAAGCTTCTCAATACTCTCTCCCAGCAGTTCCAACGAAGTCATTCCTCACCTGCATCATCTAAACCACAAAAATTTGCCACTTAGTGGCCAGTAACTAGACCATCCTTACACACATGTTCAAACTTAAACAAAAGAATAAATGGGAGGCTTTAAATAAAAAGGATTCAATTCAAACCAAAAGACTTCCAAAATATTGTAGCAAATAGAATAAACAAGTCAATCGAAAGAATCAAAATGAGTTAACCAAACCATTTAATTAAAAAAAGAAGTTAAACCAGTAAAATAACAAGTAACATAAATTTTCCATGTTGTAATTGGAACAGACCGTGAACCAACATGTCCCCAAGGACCACATGTCCCACAAGATATAGTCAGGGCGCACTTCGGGTCAAACCACATGTAAAACCCGGTCTACCACATGTAGTCAGTACGCACCTCGGGTCAACCAACAAGTAAACCCTGTCTAAGAATGATCATCTCTCTCATTATTTCGAGACCAACATGTCGAAATCCGAACACGCAGCCCGGACGAGAACGCAAACTAAATCAAGAACCAATCTACTATATAGATGTGCTGTCCAATCGAAGGAACCACTATGGACTTACCCAAGCACTACAAGATTTTGTGTTAGGCCGACTGAAATTATCGACCGACGAAAAATCGGTTGATAATCCGACCGACACGACCCAGTGGTCGTGATTTATCGACCGAACTCAGGTGTATCTGGACAATTGTATACCGACCGATTTGTACGTCGTCGGTGTACGACCGACTAATCGGTCGGTAAATCTTTGATTATAATCCTTACTCCATAATTTTAAATTAAAAAACAATTTCTATGATTCACCGACCGATTTTTCGGTCGGTACATCCGACCGATTTTTAATCGGTCGGTACTCATTGGGAATTGTGCCCCTCGTATCAGTGTTCATTTTTAAAAAGGAAATTATAGATTTACCGACAATTTTCGGTCGGTACACGACTGATTGAAAATCGGTCGGTTGTACCGACCGAAAATTCGGTCGGTAAATGTTTTTTATAATAAAAAAAAATTTATTTCATTCGACTCAAAAAACAACTCGACCCTCACTCCTCACTCACTCCTCACTCTCTCTCTCTTCGATCTCAAGGCGACCACTCCGCGACCCCACGGCGACCCACATCCAGCGACCCTCACAGCGAACCCACTCCGGCGACCCCACTTCCGGCGACCCACTCTCTCTCTCTCCTTCCTTTTCTCTTTTTTTTCTCTATTCTCTTTCTCTTTCTCTCCTCTCTCCCCTTCGCTGTGGTTGCGCTGCTGCTGTCCTTCGGTGGTTGCGCCTGCTGTTGTCCTGCCTCGATGTGTTGCGCTATCGCGGTGTTGCTCGATCTCCTCGCCGCCAATCCCCTTCTCTCACAAACCGCTGCTGTCATTAAGGTAGGGTTATTTTGTTAATTTTTTTATTAATTTTCTGCAATTATTTAATCAAATTGATTGTAAGGCTGATTGAAGATTACTAATGAAGGTGAGTATGTTAATCGGAATTGATGCTCCAATTGTGAATTTTGACATGTTTTTGTTCCTTTATTTATTGCTGGTTTAGATTTAGGAGTTGAAAATCTTGTCTCTGCATCTTGATGATACTAAAAAGTTCATTTGTTTTGATGAGTATTCTTTTTCTTAGCTTTTGTGGGGATCAGACGGAGAAATTTGTGTTTGTGAAAATATTTTTTTTCCATTGCTGTGTCAAATATGCTTTAAAGAGTTCAAGAGTTAAGGTGCTTTTTTCACATTGAATAATTGAGTTTTAGGAAACTGTGTTCTGTTTTGGGCTCCATTTTTTTAAATTAGACCAATAAGCTTAAACAAGCTGCCATTTCATCTTACAATTAAATTTTAGAAGGGCTACATTTTTCTTACAGCTCGAGTATGTTCATTTTAGATAAGGTTAATATGTTCCATTTAAGGCTGTTGAGTTACATGAAGGAAAGAGGTAAGTATAGTCTAAAGTTAGAGGAACTCTGGTCACTGGTTCGCCTTTTTCTGTTCACCTCAACCTGCGATGTTCTGCATAAGTTCCTTTGTTTTCTTCAAATTTCTTTGGATAAGTTACTTTCAATAGTTTGGCAAAGCTCGTGGAGTTAGACATTCTTCTGCGTCTTACACCCCTTAAAATGATAGTTGTTTGCTCCTTATGAGAAGAAATCTAGTCTTCTCATACATCTGTAGAATTATTACTATGTCAGTGATTTAGCTAGTGTTCTTTCATGCCATGAAGCATCTATATGGATATAGGCATATAGCCCATATAGGTAGTATGAAATTAATGATCACAAATAATACTTCTTTAGCCCATATAGGTAATCTGCTTTCTGTTTTCCACTTAAAGTCTAGAAACAACCTTTTTGCTGCTATCGTTTAGTTCAAGTGGCTGTCAAGATTTTTATTGGTAGACAGAGAATACATAGCTTGATTAGACTTGGGTATAACAGAGTGGGAGCCTGTATTTCCTTGTCTTATGCGTCAAATAATGAAATGAAAATTTGAAGGATTGAAAGACTCAAACAATTTCAGGATATGGGTTATGTGCTCTTCGTCTCATCTTGTTTTGTGCTATTCAAAATTCTTCTGCTTCTTTATTAATGCAATTTCCTATAGCTTATGAGTTTCCTTATATAAATGTTACCTGTCACTTAATCTAATTTGGAATATTGGAAATTGGAACAAGGGCAGAAAAAGGTTGAGGTATAAATTCTGGGTTTGACTAATACATAAGACAGTGGCTCGTATTTTGAAGAAATGTAGTCTGTAATTAAAAGTAGTAAATTAAGAAAATAATAAGTTTGTTTGCACTATACAAAGTTTGATGGGAAACAATAATGGACCGGAATTAATGGTCATTAGCCTTTTGATAATGGTGTTGTGGTTGGTGTCGTTAATGGTGTTGGAGAGCAATGACGAATCATGCAATGCAATTGTCATTGATATGCAAACAAAGCCTTTTATTAATGCAAGAAGACTCTGATTTTTGGCTCAATTAATTTACCCAGAAGCACTCCTGATTTCTGCTCTTTTGATATGTAATTTACACTGCATTCAGTAATTGCTTTCTTTTATTTGTTTTATTTTTACTAAGAATAAATCATGCATTTTATTTGGATATTTGAGTAGTTAATTGCACTTTGTTAGAATTATCTTTGACTTGGTTGAGTATAAATTGGCTAACAGGAAGGTATAAGTTATGTGTTGTAAAGAATACTTGAGCATGACTTGTTACATATATACATGTTCTTGAATTTGATTTTTACAGGCATTGTTGATAACTAGAACTAAGAAGTGAAGGCAAAGGAAAGCTAGTATAAAGAATATGAACCGGAAAATAAAGTTTTTTTTTTTACGAGTAGAAGAAATTGAAGTTTGATATATATAACACTAATGTATGAAAGTTTGTTATAAATTCAAATGCTCTGCCCGATCCATTCTCAGATAGTTGTATTTATCAGTTAAAAAGTGTGTATTATATTCTACTAAATAATTTGGTGTCTTATATACAGGGCCATGTCCTTTAAACCCAGTTCTTGTAGCCGGTCTGGTTCATATTATAAAAACTTAATCAGTTGGAAAGTAGTTCAGTTGGAAATTTTTGTGATAGATAATAAAATTATTCTCAATGTGTTAGAGTGTATATTAAATACTAATTTGTGCGATTCAATTTTATTCTATTTATTAGAGTCTCTAAGACGATTCTAGACATGGTTTGAGAGTCCTGAATTTGAAAGAGTCTTTGTCTTGGTTCTGGTTCTAGACATGATCTGAGGAGTCCTTTTTCTTAGGTCTGATTCTAGAAGCAAATGATTTGAAAAGTGTTTAACATTAATCAGGTGCATATGGTATTCTGACTTTTTGTTATTTGTGAGAGTGCTGATTGATTGTTTTACTTATATGAAATATGTATGAGGCAAGCTTGAAATGGTGGAGCCCTTGTTGTAAGATTGTCTTTGTTGTTGATATTTGAGTAGCTATTTAAAAAAAAGTTCTTTTAAATGGGGACTTATATTGAGATACTAATTACACTCCATAATGCTACAAAAGGTAGTACGATAATATATATAAGAGAAGGATAAGAATCCCAATATGTCTATGGAATTCCTAGTGTATTTCAAGTATAAACATTAATATTTGATAGAAATAATTTCGTAAGTTGATATTGTTTTGTAATTGTATTATATCAATATACTGTGTGTGTAAAATCTTATACGCTTGCTAGGAGTATGTAGGATGTTATAATCCACCCCTGCGATAGCGATGATTTGTAAACTAGCTTCCGAGTAGTTGTTGCTTGATCTTGTTCTATGGTAAACGTCGGATTTTCTACCGACAAAATATATGTTCTATTTAGAAGAGAAAATGCTCTCTATTGTGTAATATATGAATAAAAATGAGCATTATGTCATTAACTGTCTAATTTTACCGGATTACTGTGTTCAACTAAGTAGATGTCAATGGGACTAATACATCTTAGAGAAGTGTTATACATTTGAATTCTATTAGCAGTAGTAAATTGTACAAATATTACGTACCTGGAAAGTTTCTTCTTGGTTGGGAATGTGTGGTGGGTTTAAGTAAATGCTGAGTTCATTGTAATTCCAAACGGTAGCGCTCTTGGTTCCTACTATTAAGTTTACACAAGCAAAGAACACTCGCTTATGCAATTGAATTTCAGAGACTGATCTTGATACAAAAAAGCGTGTCTAATTCATTTTGCCCTTGTTGTCTCTACTCCCTCTCGGCATTATGACAATCATATTGCAGAGAAGTTTGCTCTTTTATAGCTTCATCACTTGTCCTAGGGTCTACAGCAGATATTTTTCTTATAACTGTACACTAATACATGACATTATAGACTAAGTGAGCTTAACTATTGACTGTGTCTGTCTGTTCATATTTTGTAAGGTGTAAAGTGGGGTTAAGGAATTTGGCCATAATCACAATGTCCGTGTTACTTCATGCATTTTCTACATCTCGTCATTCTATATTAGAAGTATGTACAAACTAAAGTCTGAAATAATTATCGTCATCGAATCATTTAAGTTAACACTTACACTTCTATTTAAAGATAATTTAAAGAATTTGAATCGTACATAATAACTATAAGCTTGGTTAATTGATTTACTCTATAAGGTTGAATGGCCTTTTGTAATTTTGTAAAAGAATGAAATTATGAATGGGGAAGAGAAGTAATCTAGAACAATTAGAAAGTATATTTGCTTTACAAGTACAGTTGTTATGTATTTTGCTAGCCTTTTGTTTTTTTTTTTTTTTTTTTTTTTTCTGAGTATAAAGTTTAGAATCATGTTTCACGCTTTTCTTTAATTGTAATTCTAATTTGCAATGTTAATACTCTTATAGATGAGTATTTATATCTTAATATAATTTATAGATTTAATTTTGGGTAACTTGATGGATTTCGATTTTTAAGGATAGGAGGTGAGCTCCTCTTAAGTAACTTTGATTTGAAAGCTGTAACCATTGTCTAGATGCCTCTTCTCTGAGATGACCATGATTTAAAGTGGTTCTGCACGATTAGCAACTAGTCTTAGGTACTACACAATTTTGCGTGTTAAATTCATGGTAGTCATTGAACATACCAATTTGTCAAGTCTAAGAAGTGTCAACTTAGAACATCACTTGAGTGAAAACATTAGTCAAAGTCTAGGAAAATCTCTATTTAATGAGTCGGTCATTTACCGCAATAATTAAGGAATCAGACTTGATAGATGTTGTATAGTATGAGCTTTGATATTATTGAACTATGAGTCGCGTACTCCTATTTAATGATTGCTTAGGTACCTGGTTTTAGACATGGGTTTGAGAGAGTCAAATTGAATTTGAAGGGGATGGCGACCATTCTTCCCTCACGTCCATTGTCTAATCGTTCTGGGCGTCTTGCAGTTTCTCTCTCCTCCTTTTCTAGACCTTTACTCTTGATTTCATCTTCGTACGTTCTACGCCTCTTGCTTCCTCTCTCTCTCTTCGTCCCTCTACTGCGTGTCGCCGATTCTAGACATTGCTTTCGTTGCTGACATAGCATGGGAGCCTGTGTTCGTATTTGGACAAGAGTGGTTGAAGGCTGTTCTTCTTGTGAGGCTGGTCTGTATACTCTACAATATAGGACAATGAAAGGAATAACAAATAAAACGCACTCGCACCAAAAGACAGCATATTATACTAGAGTCTATATCCTAGTACCAATATACCAAAAAACAGCTCAATCTTCGAAACAAATATATTAAAGGTAATTTTTGCTCATCCTCATGAAGAGTGATTAGGATAGACACAATAGGTGACATTTAGGTGGCTATACTCATGTGTGATGGTGTCTGTGATGTATGTATGTATGTATGTATGATGTGTTTTAAGTAAAGTATTGTTTAAGTTATGTATGTTTGTATGTACGTAATAAGTATGCATCATTTGGCCTAGATTACCCGTTTCAGCTTACTCATTAGGATAAGTCTTGAATAGTCCAACCGTTTTGGACTTGTTCTTGAATGTCTCTCTTGTTCATTCTAAAGGACGATTTTCGGCTTCTCATTCCCTTTAAAGTTCTCTGACCTTAAATTGGCGAGACATTGGTTTAACTATTTATAAGATAAAGTAGACAATGTGGTCTTTTACATCGCCATAGATAAAGCGTTGTGAGATACCTCAATGGGGGGGGAAAGGGAGAAGCTTGCCGAAAAATTCCTTAGAATGAAAACAATGGCATGCATTTACTAGTGAGGTGAGGACTTTCTTCAGGTGAATGGGATTAGGTTGGAGTGTAAGTCCGTCATTAAAGACCCGAAATACAGCTATAGACTTCATTTTGCATACCACAATTCAGCTTTGAAATCAGATTAGAAGAGCCTTTACTTTTTGAAGATCCTATATTAAGAAAAAATCATGAGTAGGCTTTTGATTATGACACTAATAACCTTGTGGAATTACTCTGCATTTTAGTCAATTCCTTTTAAGGTAGTTCTCAATTTCCATTCATAATTTAACTTGTATCGTGTTTATGTCACTTCTTGCAATGAATTCCCGCCCTGGAGAGGTATACTTTTTCTGTTACCAAGCGTACAATATCGGATAGATGTCTTAGTGGAAAGAAAGGCCACGTACCGAATCGTTCGGTCTTTAGGTATTGTACTTAACACATTTTAGTAATGTGTGGAAGGTATAAGTATAGCTACTATTTGCATATATTGTTATATGTTGAGGATCATGTTTTATGTATCTATGGTGACCTGTGTGTTGTATGTATGTATGTATGTGTTTAATGTATGTATGTGGGTATTTTTTCAAAAATTAAAGTTGTGTATGTATGTATGTAGTATGTATGTATTGTATGTCATGTATGTATGCCTATATACGATAAGATATGTATGTGTATTGTATGTATGTAAGCTATTGAACTGCCCATATTTATGATAATGTGAGTTCAGTGTTGAGCGATGTAGTATGTATGTTATTGATATGTATTCATTTGCTTTACTTGTGATTTTTGGATATGTATGTATGTCAATTTGTAGTCTCATGTTTAGAACGTGTGATGTACTGTCGTATAGTATGTGTAATGTCTGCCAAAGAATATAGTAGTCATTTATTGGTTATGCTATGGGAGATAAAAATGTAGTATGTAATTGTATGTATGCTAGTGATATTTATGGTGACTCATTGTATGAAAGGGTCATGAATAGTAGTTTGTAGTGTTATGCTTATTATATGATTGGTACGTATGTATGGTATGATGGTGAGTGTTTCTGCGTTTTGAGTCTAAATGAGTATGTAATAAGCAGATGTACTAATGATGTATTTGTGAATGTATCTTAAGTATCGTTGAATAATGAGTCATTATAGACTATAAGGTTCTAGACTCGGCGAACCTAAATCTTATAGAATATACTACATAGTTTGTTTGTATATATGATGTGAATTATGTACATCTTTTGCAAAATTCCCCTCAATATCTCTAGCAATGTGTGTTCATATAGAACAATAAACAAACATTCGTAATCGCGTAATAGAAGGCCCTTCCAAGATGTTTTAAATGTTGAATTATATGCAATACGAAATATGATTGTTAGGCAAGTAAAACTCTACAAAGGGGCGAAATTACCAATTCAAATCATTTTCGTTTCCGCTAGATACGACCGTCGATTAGGACCCTTACAACTTCACAAGCTTCCATCGTATGCATCTGATGAGTTTGATCTTATGAAAACTACATATGAATGGCGTCCACATAAAAAAGCTTTAAAAATAATTAGAAAGGCTAGATAATAAGATAGGAGTGTATGAGCTTGAACGTGATATAGTCTCGAGAACTCCAAGAAGAGCATGACCTAAATTCTTTATGGCTTAGGAATAGCGCCTTATCTGAAAAATGTAAAAGGGATCTGATGGAGCGTGAGTGGATGTACAATAGACGATGATTTGGACGGATCAGAAATGCGGCACTCGACTTCTGGGATGGAGGGTCTCATTCTATTGAGTGGTGAATCAGTCTTGTTGCCTGTATGTATGTTGGAGGTTCTAGTACTCGTTGAGGGTTGACAATACAGCCATTCGAATGGCACCCCGAGCTTAATTATCCGAAGCAACAAGATGTAAACACTCGTCACTCTCGTGTTCGTGTAAAAACTTGAGTATTTAGATTGCCCGACCTTAAAGGTACACTGTAAAGAATGGCGCCTATTCGAGTTGCTCTTTTTACGCGAAACTCTATTTATTGCTTATTATATTGGCTAGCCTTGATAGTCCCCGTCTCTGAGATGGTGTGCTGAATTAGGATTTTGACGCAGGGTAGTTTGATTTGCATTTGTAGGTCTACCTCCGTTGCTATGCTGGCATCTTGCTACTCATCGCGGATATTCTTTGCTCTCATCGTTGTTTTATATCTGGTTGCGGATCGCCTATTTCTTAGGGAACGCTCAGTTCCGTCTTTCTATTCCATTATTCTTTTTTTCCTTCTTTTTAGCACAAGCATGTAACTTATTGTTCCCGAGACTAGCAGCACACACACTCACAGATTCAGGCCTACCCAATGTTTTTCGGCTGTGCTCAATAGGGTCAAAGCCGACTATACGTGCGCTTGTATGGAGTTGATGGAAAGAAAGGAAGTGATGAAAGAGCAAACATCTCGGTGGTTAGGATATGGGGCTTCTAGAATGATCAAAACTTTCGATAGTATCTTGAGATACAACTTGCAGTCGACTAGAGGTGTGCGTTAGTTGTGATGGTATTGGTCTGCATTGTCTCAAGTGAAGGTATCGCTCCTAAGCACTCCCAAAAAGGCTCAGTGGATTTTCTGATTGATTTGGTTAACAACCTAACTCGACACAAGAAAGTACTCCAAGGAGAAGTTGAGAGGCTTCCTCACGAAAAGATACCGTATGAGTGCCCGAAAAGGATGCATGTTGTCTTGGAGGATCTATGTACGAGCCTTGAATATTTAGTCTGTCTATTGGCGCAGTTCTGATCAAAGCAAGAGCCTCTCCGGTATAAGTAGGACTGGCTCGATACACTTTGGTTCCCGACAATAGCTTTCTGTGCTAGATTATTTTAATTACCCATAACAACCGAAGGCTATCTATAGATGATTTTGCCACTAAAAACATTGCTGAGTATATGACATGGCATTCTGAAAACTCGCTAACCCAGATTGGCCAGAGCGGGCAAAGTGGGAACATGAGTCTTACCCAGAGTTACCATGTGTAGAGCTTGGAAGCATTTCGAGAATGAGCACTATTTACGACATTAGTTCATGACCGAGCCTCAAATAGACTTCAAAGAATCTTGGGGATTGCTTTGCCAGAACAATGGCACCGATGGGAATTTTCCATTTCGTGGTTTAATATGGTTTGGAAAAGTCGAAATACTCACTTATTTGAGAGTCCCATATTTCTCACTCACACCTAAACAACATTCCACTCCAATAGTGCTGAATAAACCACTGAGTTCATTTCTTCACTTTTACCTTAGCATAGTACTTACCACTAGACTGCAGCAAAAAAAGTACCCGTGAATTTGAAAACGTTAGAATAGCTGCAACTTGGAGTCTACATGAACCTTTTGATTGAACGAGCTTGAGCAGTGTGTGGGAGTCTTCGGTTGAGAAGTAGCACTCTATACGTTATACATTTCAAAGAAATGAACTCAATCTGAGAGCTAAAAAGACACCTGCCGTCACATTGCTTGCGCGCAATCGCTCTGGTTCTGCCCCTCATTAGTCCTCTCTCGTCCCTGAGCGGTGTGCTATGGTATGTTGTCGGTTGGGAGACCCCTCTGTGTTTATGAAGTGCAAGCTTGTGGTCCAGTTTGATTGTCTATGGTTATAGGAATGAGTATAGAGTGCTCTTTTTCGTGCGTCACACATGCGGTGCAAAGTTGATATGGTTTTGATACTTGGGTCAAATCGCGCCAGTTATTTCAGAATTCCGATCTCACCCATCTCGCCGATTAGAAGAATAAGACAGCTCTTTTGTAAGAACAGATGCGCGTAGAAAATGGCTTCCAGGACCGAAGCTCTGGCTCAAATATACTCCATGTCAGGTGAGGTAATTGTGGGGCAGATTGTGAAGGATGTCTTACCGGCAGAGCACTATGGTCCCCTCCTGATTTGGCTTTGAGAGACAATTTGAGAAGGGAAAAAAAAAATGGCTTGCAATAGGGATAGCATAACACAGTCTTGTCTGTGGACACATCGCGGCGAATTCCTTCATTGGAAGGATTTGCTTGCTTCAGTTCCTAGACTCATCCAACTGAAAGCAACTGTATGACGTCATGCTGGAGTCCATAGCGGAAGAAGAACGTCTCTCGTCCAGACACGTAGGAGCAAGCTTCGCACCACTCTTCACGTCATGGTACGCTGAGAAGAGCGATATAAGAACGTCTATATCTCAGACACTGTCAATGCGAGAGGACAACTGGACTCAATGAAAATGACTGTCTGTAATACACCGCGAGTCTGAAAAGAGAATGTTGCGCATTGGGTCTTGGTCCATCTTGATGATGGTAAGGTAATGAGTTGTTCCCAAGGCAGCCTTTCGCACTGACAAAGCACTCAAGGTTCGTTGAAAAGAAGAAAGCCGGTGTTATGTGAGATGGGATTCGAGACTTGAGATTCCTGACGGATATGCTATGATTATCGAGACATATGGATGTCCCCGAATGTGTTTTGATCGGATTAAAAAAAAATAGACATTCCGATATCATGTGAATTGAAAGAGTCCTGACACTTGAGTCATGTCATGTGTTTGTGGAAAGAGGTTGTTGGCGCGTCGATCTTGCCTACGTGAGCTTTGCTTTCTTCCTGATCAAAAGCTTCACTATTTGGAAGTGTCAATAACCGAAATCACGCTTAATTTTTCCCCCCACGCGTGACTTAGTGTGCGTTCCCACTATCACGCTGAGTGAGATGAAGCCGGCCCTGCCAAAACAACATTGCTGAGATCTTATGTAACCCCTGGTTAGTAAGAAAATCTTTCCGCGGCTGACCACCGGCTGTTCTTTATACTCCTACCGGCTAGCCACTTGCCGTAGTGGGTACACTGTCCAAACCGTTTCGCGCACGAGCACCCCTGCCACATTGAAGCTCAGTACATACAATTGAATCAATGTGGGGTTGAGTCCACCGTTTCGAAATACGAGGCTCTCATTGAATACTGTCTGAAGTTCATTGAGTACCTATCAACTTGTACTCATCTTCCCTTTCATTCGGATCGAACGCGTGAGCTTATCTTGATCAGTATGGTATGTTTTGGGCCTATGACTCATCTTCTCCCATCTCCCATCAGTCTCAATCATTCATTAAGAAAGTTACTAAGGTATTTTAGCGAAATCAGTTTCTCCATCTTCCGACTTCTGACTGCCTATTTTAGTCTCCATATGTTCTTAACCCACGTCTTGAGAGACGTAAATACGGAATACATGTCAAGATAATACGGGCCTTGACAAGTTCTATATGCAATGCATATCTGGGCTGAGAGGGACACCGAAAAATATCAATTTCACTGCTCACTAGTGGGAACTCTGTATTTTCAGCTCCAAAGCGTTGATACAAATCGAGGGACGTGGGTAGAAATGTCATACCCTGATGTTGGAAAGCCGAACACATGGTGTCAAATAGTCCCTGAATCTGTCTTTATGCTTCGAAGGCAATTCGTGCGTTGTTGATATATTCCCCACCCATCTCACCATAGCTCATCAGGCGTTGACGCCCTTCGATTTCAGTGGTAGGTTTTAACTGTTTGAGTATCCGAACCAACATACAGGAGTACGTGGCCGAGCTCATCCTTTTACAATCCTCGCTAATTGTTGGCATGCTAATGTGACTATGAAAAGTATAATCTTTCTTAAGCAGTCGATATCTAGATTAGTAATGAACACATTGCAACTGCCGGCTAGCGTTAAGCTTGTTCCACTACAACAATCGGATCATATTGCGCAC
>SNQN01000193.1:33688-49992 GCA_008642245.1 Bassia scoparia | reverse complement strand
TAATTTAACCTAATTTTGTTAGTCTATAGATATTTCATAATTTGTAATGTATTTTATAACTCTTCAGTAATTATTTTCTAGTCATATATTTGTTATATTATATGTATTATATATTATATATATATATATATATATATATATATATATATTATATATATATATATATTTACATCTATGAGAATAAGTCAGTACAAAATCTTTATTAAAGAGACAATAAAATTTACACCATAAGCTATATTGGTTTCTTCCTTAATTTTTTTCACTTCTTCTAATTGTTATACTCAGTAATTAACTAAGATTGAACTGTGAGAATTGACATCAATAATAAGATTCCATTTTTGTAAAGTATATAGAATCATTTACCATAAATACTTCATCCGTTTCTAAAAATGCACCACTTTGGTTATGTTTAAAAACCGAGACAAAATTTGGTAAGTCATGAAGTGTGTAGGTGGGGACTAAAAAAAATCAATAATTGTGGGACAATGATGGCCGCTAGATTTGTGGGGTGGGTGGTGGAATGGGAGTCGGATGGCATGGCTGAGTTAGGGGTGAGTGAGTGTATGGATGGTTTGGCATGGTGCCTAGCTAGCTAGGTGAGGTGGATGGTAGGTATGGGCGGGCATGTGGGTGGTTGGATTTGGGTGTATGGGGTGATTTTGGCTTTAATTTAGAGATTGAGGTAGTTCGAGAAGTTTTTCTCAATTTTCGGGCATATCTAAGTAATTAAGATGACGAGTAGCAAATAGTTGCTATTTTATCAAATATATTTCTAAGCTAGACAAACACTAACAACAGTTAACTATCTTCGTTATGTTGTAGACATAAACTGATAACAGTAAACATAACATAAACATAGTTAAAGTCTAAAGTTACACTTAACGATCAAAATTAAAATTTTTCAGAAGAGCGAACTGACTCAACTAATTATGTATTTACAAATCCTTAATTTAAAAAGTCGAAATGCATGCATTTATAATTATATGAGTTATTCACGTTTTTTCGCAAAATCACGCATCATGATGTCGTACAAATTAGTCTTGGGTCCAGCGTCCGGGACCCTAGTCGCATAAACAATGTAAGCAATTATGCAAATATGAAAGTCTTTTAGTTGGCGGGATTTCATAATGTTATGTTATCCTTCGTGCACGTTTTTCTTTTTTCGCACAATACATTTGTCCATTCAATTCAATTCATCTATTCTATATTGTTTAACCTTACAATGGATCTCTTCTTCTCAATTTATTCGTATATTAAATTTTAATATACTTATATACTTGCTTTACTATTGAACTTAGGGATCCACAACAATTCAAACCTTTAAGAGGTTTGAACTCTGCCACATCAACATCACACAAAACCCTTCCATTAATACCCTCACAACAATAGTTCAATCCTTTTAGGGTTTGTTGGTGGAATCCAATATTTTATTCCTTTTTATTTTCTAACTTTACTAACTTTATTTATTCCCTTTTTTATTTACACCCTCATACCCACCTAAATCCACTCATCTATACAAATCCCAACTATCAAACCTCAAATATCCCCAACAATAAGAGGTTTGTTTTTCAAACCTTACACCTTACCTACAAACCCTCTATAATCCCTTATTGCTATTGCCTTAGGATATGTTTTTAACTTATTTTATACTTATGAATAAGATAAATTCACTAAGACCCTGGTTCTCGCAATTGAATTTTGCTGATTGAACTTATTTTAACTGAAATTTTAACAAATTCTTCTGAACTGAACTTATTGCTACTGAGCTGAATTTATTTTACTGAACTGAACTTAATGCGCTAACTGAACTTATTATTTATTGAAATTATCTAAATAAGTTGATGAGAATAGGGTCTAAGTATCCATAATTATTTATCCAAAGTTTGAAACGAACTTGACAAATGTGCAGATTTTAATCCACAAACATCCAAGAGAAACATTGGTGTGGAGAAGTGCTAAAGTAGAGCGACATCAATTTATATGTCGCATCCTCCTTTTCTATTTTTAATTGCTAGTATTTTGGCCGACGTTGTCCGGGTCATACGATTTCATTTTATATTACATTTAATTTTTTGATTTCATTGTTTTTATCTATATGTGAAATGTAATGTACAATTATAGTAAATTGTCATTGTAAATAATACATAAATTCTGTAACAAAATAAAGTGAGAAATATTATACTTTTTTCGTTCCATAATTTTATGTGCATTCGGGTTTTTATTTTCCACTATTACATGTCTATAAAATCTTCTACATATCACATGTAGATAGAACACTATACATATTCTTTATGGTTGTAATAATTATAATAAATAATATTATTATTTTAATATTATTTCCTTTGTTCGTACCTCAAGAGAAGGAAAAAAACACGAAAAATTTATCATATATGTAAAACATTTATCAATAATATTAATACGGAGTATTCGTATATTTAGTGGTTAAAATCTAACCATTTTGTCAAAGGTTAAAATAGTTGGCAGGATCAAAAGTATATTGTTGAATAATAATATCACAATTTTTTTACCTCAAAAAATAAGGTACGCACGAAGTTATTACAATTATTGTTAAAAATTAATATATTTCGTCGAAATTAATGCTTGAAATCTCCTCTAATTAAAATAGTGGTTATAATCTAAAAACAATTAATGAAATTATTAAAAAAGCTAAAGAATGATAAATTAAGTGCACTTTAACAATATAACATATCTTTAAAAGATTGAAGTGTAAACACTAAAATATGTTAGTTGAGTTGTAGGGGCATATTAAATATGTGATAAGGTTTTTGAGTCAAATTCTTATTAAAAATATTTTTGATTGAGCACTACACTATAATCCTGCATGGCGCTAGATGACATGGCATATGAAGATGGGAGCTAATGACATGTCACATACATGGCATAATTCTAGAGAAAGTTTTAGGAACACATGGCGATGTACGTTGAGTAAAAGGAATTAATTTTGTTTGTATTTCCCCACAATAAGTTGTTTATGCGTAATTATTTCACAAAATGCCACTTTCCTTGGTATTTCCCACAAAAAATTCATTTAGAATTGTAGTACCTTGTGATTTCATGTTTTTAATGGTACACTTTTGACATTTTATGTTATACACTCTATGCATTAATCGGTGTTGCCTTTTGCAATATATATATTAGGTAATACCGAATAAATGCTCGAATTTTTTAAATTTGAAAAAATATAAATAATAGGGATTTTCCTCAGGTACCCCTAGGTTTTGCCTTAATTCCTTAGGTACCCGAGTTTTTAGAAATGCCTCAGGTACCTTCACCTCTGAGTATTAGCTGAATACCTTATGAATAATTTCCGTAAAAATCTCTAACACCGTTATCTATGATCCTAATATAACTTTCTTCTCCCCATTATCACCATCTTAACCTCCATCTTCACTAATCTTCAATTACAACCCGAATTTAAATTTTTTGACACCTCAAAATTAAACCAAAATCGAATCCAGAATATAACTTCATAACTTGAAATAATTCCAAAAATAAAAAGAGATGGGGAGTAAAAATGATGCCAGAAAACTCCAATTCAAGATCAAATTCTGACAACTCCAGTATTCGCAAATTGATGGCATTACTCCCAACTTCAGTATGTACTTAAATATTGGCATTACTCCAAATTCAGAATCTTAGATTAAAAAATTAAATTAAGCTTTTGTTGAAGAAAACTTAAACGAATTAGGAGTAAAAAAAAATCAGATCAGAAACACTCAATTTAATTTGATGATCAGAGAGCACTCCACGAAGTTCCGACCCACGAACACGACCACTGTGTAAGAGAGGAAAATATTTGGTGATTTATTAACATAGTAGATTGGTATTTATAGTACAAGCCAAGCCACCACTAACTCCTAGATAAAGAATATATTCTAACTACTATTTAATTTACTAATCTATCTAATATCTTATATAATATCTAAATATCATACTAATCACTAGATAATCTCAACCCCCCCTAATTGGAGCATGAGATTCAAAAATGCCCAACTTGAAAGAAGATAATCATTGAGTTTGCAAAGCTTTGGTGAAAATATCCGCCAATTGAGACGACGTCGAAACATGAGACGATCAATCAAACCTTCAGTAATTGCATCACGAACGAAATGACAATCAACTCGATATGTTTTGTCCTTTATGAAAAACGGATTTTCGCATATGCATGCTGACTCACACTATCGCAAAACATTTTTATAGCTTTAGGATGATGGACACTAAACTCAACAACGAACCTTTGAGCCACTTCAACTCACAAGTGATTGCAGCCATTGATCTGTACTCAGCTTTGCGGAGGACCTAGAAACCGTTTGTTGTTTCTTTGTTTTCCAAGAAATTGGAGATTGACCCAGAAAACCAACCAACCAGTCAAAGAACGGCGAGTAAGAGGACAAGCCGCCCAATCTGCATACACCATCCTTCAATGTCAATCACTATCAGCACGTAATAAAATATTGACCAGGAGTCCTTAAATAACGAACAACTCGTAAGGTGCCCCCAATGCTCAAGCGAGGAGCTTGCATAAATTGTGATAGTATATGAACTGAATATGCAATCCGGTCGAGTACCGCAAGATAAATCAGACGACCAACAGCCGTCGATAGACTCAGGATCCGACAAAACTCACCAGTGGCAAGACCAAGCTGATGAGACTGCTCAATAGGAACTCACTAGGTTTGGCTCCCAATAAGCCTGTTTCAGAAATAATGTCCAAAGTATACTTACGTTGACACAAAAAGAGACCTTTAGAGCAACGGGCCACTTCGATGCCTAAAAATATTTTAAGTTGCCAAGGTCTTTCATTTTGAAGCAATCACTAAGGTAAGCTTTGAATATAGTAAGCGCAGCGGAATCATTCCCAGAAACAATAAATCATCCACATAAACTAAGACATTAAGTTGAACCGGGCCTTTAGTATAGTGAAAAGAGAATAATCAGAATAAGATTGAAGAAAACCATACCCTTTCAAAGAGAGCAATTTGCAAACCAACATTTGGAGCTTGTTTTAATCCATACAACGACTTTCGCAATCGACACAAAGTTGATCTGAATCTCAAACCCGGAGGCAATTTCATGTATAACTCCTCATCAAGGTCACCATGAAGGAATGATTATGAACATCATCTGATGTAATTCCAATTTTTGAAGCCGCAATAGCAAGAAAAGCACGACTGTTGTCATCTTAAAACAGGGTGCAAAAGTTTCAGTATTATCAATACTTCTTGTTGGTGATTACCCAACACAACTAATCTAGATTTGAGTGCTCAACATCACGTTTGCTAAATATTTGGTTCTGTACACCATTGACTACCAGAGCGCGTTTCCCGTGGAAGGTGTCTAGGTCCATGTGCATTGTCTTCTAAAGCTCGTATCTCATCTTGCATGGAGGACGCACTCATCAGATTTCATAGCTTCTTTAAATGATTTAGGGTCTGACTTTAATTTTGCTGCAAAGAACTTCGATAATTTACAGAAAAATTGTCACAATTTTATAATTTGCTATAGGATAAGGAGTACTGAAGAGTGTGGAAGAGGGAGAATCAGGAGACGGACATTAGCAAAAACCGTATGTGTCACAAAATCTTATATAAAACATTTGGATATTTTTCCGTTGACCACGCCCCATTTCGCGGATAGGAGTTGTTGTTCCATGGGCTGCTGGTTGACCAACAACCATTTGTTTTTCGGCGATCAAATCAGAGGTTTCATCTTCATGACGTTGACCATAATTACATCCATTATTGGCATGATTGGAGTAGTAAGCATATCATTATTTGAGTTGGTTGCACACATCAGAAGCTAAGTCAACAACCTCAGTATAATATTATATCCCCATTATTTATTTTTTGGAAATCTAGATGAATATTTTGGTCATCATATTCACTCGACAATATATTACGTCTTCAGGGCATCAAACGGGAAAAATCTTCAATAAATTTCACATCTCGAGATACAAAAAATTCTTTTGTTTCTAGATCAAATAATTTCCAATCCTTTTTATCGAACGGGTACCATAAAAATGCACTTTCTACTCGACTAGCAAATTTATCTCCTTAGTTTTTTGATTATGAGCAAACACAAACACCAAAATTCTAATGCATCAAAAGAAAGGTGGTTTACTAAAGAGAATCTCAAATGTGTTTTGTTTTTAAAATATGAGATGGTGTACGATTAATTAAATGAGCAGCGCAAGAATACACTCACAAAATAAATAGGCAATTTTGCTTGAACACAATGCCCTCCCACATTTAAAATATGCTGATGTTTCGCTCAACTCTACCATTTTTGTTGAGTGTAAAACGAGGTTTGAATATATGCCAGTAGCATTAAAAAAATCAATCAAACAATTGAACCGCAGTTTTCACTTTGAACTTTGATCTTTTGAGAAAATTGTCGATCAACCATGCAACAAAAGACATGAACTTTGAAACATCTAATTTATCAACCAACAAATAAACCCAACAGCTCTTGAGAAATATCAATTATGGTAAAAAATAATAGCACACACGACGAAAGATGTCGATATGGTCCCACAAATCACAATGTATTTCTCAAAAATTTAGAAGTTTATTTCACTAACAGGAAACTTGTCTCGAGGTGTTTAGCATACATACACACTTCACACCCATTGTGTAAACTACTTTTATTATGTTGACATGAGGTATACACTTAACTATTTTTTCGGAAGGATGTCCGAGCCGACGATCAATAACTCCAAATTTGATTTGCTTCAATTTGACACAATCGGTTTGCTAAAATAGTACAGTCCGTCTCTCTAACTCCCGTTCAATCTGCACCCTCGTTTGGTCCTGAATAGCAAAAATCAGAATCAAATTGGACAATAGTTCGTAATTATCATTAAGTTGAGAAATCGAAATTAATTGCAATGGAAATTAGGAACATAAAGTACTCCAGTGAGAGTAATTTTGTCGATAAATAACGGACCCATTAATGTAGCAGCACTCTTTCCCATTTGGCAAACCCACTAGGCAATCAAGTTTTGTGTATCAAATAACAAGCGCATTGTCCGTAACATGAGTGTAAAGACCCGTTTATTGCAAGTGCATTGCGGAAACAATACACTAAGTTGGGTCAAAGATGCGAAAATTTAAAAACTTCAAAAACAAAACTTAAATTAAAGTTATTACAATGAAATAAGGAGTAACATCTCCTTACAACTTAGTCAATCAAAACAACTAAAACGCAAAGTACGTATTATTAAAGGGATCCTAAGCTCTCTCAATACTCTTCTCCCAGCAGTTCCAACGAAGTCATTCTCACCTGCATCATCTAAACCACAAAAATTTGCCACTTAGTGGCCAGTAACTAGACCATCCTTACACACATGTTCAAACTTAACAAAAAGAATAAATGGAGGCTTTAAATAAAAAGGATTAATCAAACCAAAAGACTTCCAAAATTTGTCAAATAGAATAAACAAGTCAATCGAAAGAATCAAAATGAGTTAACCAAACCATTTAATTAAAAAAAGAAGTTAAACCAGTAAAAATAACAAGTTAACATAAATTTCCATGTTGTAATTGGAACAGACCGTGAACCAACATGTCCACAAGGACCACATGTCCCACAAGATATAGTCAGGGCGCACTTCGGGTCAAACCAACATGTAAAACCCGGTTAACCATGTAGTCAGTACGCACCTCGGGTCAACCAACAAGTAAAACCTGTCTAAGAATGATCAATCTTCTATTATTTCGAGACCAACATGTGAAACTCCGACACGCAGCCGGACGAGAACGCAACTAAATCAAGACCAATCTACTATAGATGTGCTGTCCATCGAAGGACACTATGACTTACCCAAGCACTACAAGAATTTTGTGTAAGGCGACTGAAATTATCGACCGACGAAAATCGGTTGATAATACGCGACACCGACCGCAGTTGGTGGTGATTTTTACGGACGAATATTCGGTCGGTATTACCGACCGATTTGTACGTCGGTCGGTGTCCGACCGACTAATCGGTCGGTAAATCTTTGATTTATAATCCTTACTCCAATTTTAAATTAAAAAAACAATTTCTATGATTCACCGACCGATTTTTCGTCGGTACATCCGACAGATTTTAAAATCGGTCGTGACTCATTGGGAATTGTGCCCCTCGTATCAGTGTTCATTTTTAAAAAAGGAATTATAGATTTACGACGAATTTTCGGTCGGACATCCGACTGATTGAAAATCGGTCGGTTGTACCGACCGAAAATTCGGTCGGTAAATGTTTTTTATAAATAAAAAAAATTATTTCATTCGACTCAAAAAAAACTCGACCCTACTCTCCTCACTCTCCTCTCTCTCTTCTGAATCTCAAGCGACCACTCCGCGACCCTACGGCGACCATCCAGCGACCCTCACAGCGAACCCATCCGGACCCCACTCTGGGACCACTCTCTCTCTTCCTCCTTTTTTTTATTCTCTTTCTCTTTCCCCTCTCCCCTTCGCTGTGGTTGCGCTGCTGCTGTCCTTCGGTGGTTGCGCTGCTTGTTGTCCTGCCTCGATTGTTGCGCTATCGCGTGTTGCCTCGATCTCCTCGCCGCAATCCCCTTCTCTCACACACCGCTGCTGCCATTAAGGTTGGGTTTTTTTTGTTAATTTTTTTATTTAATTTTCTGCAATTATTTAATCAAATTGATTGTAAGGCTGATTGAAGATTACTAATGAAGGTGAGTAATGTTAATCGGAATTGATGCTCCAATTGTGAATTTTGACATGTTTTTGTTCCTTTTTATTTATTGCTGGTTAGATTTAGGAGTTGGAAATCTTGTCTCTGCATCTTGATGACTACTAAATCAGTTATTTTGTTTTGAATGAGTATTTTCTTTCTTAGCTTTTGTGGGGATCAGACGGAGAATTTGTGTTTGTGAAAATATTTTTTTTCCATTGCTGTGTTAATATGCTTAAAGAGTTAAGAGTTAAGGTGTCTTTTTCACATTGAATAATTGAGTTTTAGGAAACTGTGTTCTGTTTTGGGCTCCATTTTTTTAAATTAGGACCAATAAGCTTAAACAAGCTGCCATTTCATCTTACATTAAATTTGAAGGGTACATTTTATCTTACAGCTGAGTATGTTCATTTTAGATAAGGTTAAATGTTCCTATTTAAGGCTGTTGAGTAACATAAGGAAAGAGGTAAGTTATGTCTAAAGTTAGAGGAACTCTGGTCACTGGTTCGCCTTGTTTCTGTTCACCTCAACTCGATGTTCTGCATAAGTTCCTTTTGTTTTCTTTCAAATTTCTTTGATAAGTTACTTTCATAGTCTTGGGCAAAGCTCGTGGAGTTAGACATTCTTTGCGTTCTTACACCCTTAAAATGATAGTTGTTTGCTCCTTATGAGAAGAAATCTAGTCTTCTCTACATCTGTAGAAATTATTACTATGTCAGTGATTTAGCTAGTGTTCTTTAATGCCATGAAGATCTATATGGATATAGGCATATAGCCATATAGGTAGTATGAATTAATGATCACAAATAATACTTTTTAGCCATATAGGTAATCTGGCTTTCTGTTTTCCACTTAAAAGTCTAGAAACAACCTTTTTGCTGCTATCGTTTAGTTCAAGTGGCTGTCAAGATTTTTATGGTGACAGAGAATACAAGTAGATGATAGACTTGGGTTATAACAGAGTGGGAGCCTGTATTTCCTTGTCTTATGCGTCAAATAATGAAATGAAAATTTGAAGGATTGAAAGACTCAAACACATTTCAGGATATGGGTTATGTGTCTCTCGTCTCATCTTGTTTGTTGCTATTCAAAATTCTTCTGCTTCTTTATTAAATGCAATTTCCTTATAGCTTATGAGTTTCCTTAATAGTTTAATTGACTAGACTTAATCTAATTTGGAAATTTGGAAATGGAACAAGGCAAAAAGGTTGAGGTATAAATTCTGGGTTTTGAACTAAACAAACACAGTGTATTAGAAAATGATAGTCTGTAATTAAAATAGTATAATTAAGAAAATAATAAGTTTGTTGCCACTATACAAAGTTTGATGGGAAACAAAATGGACCGGAATTAATGGTCATTAGCCTTTTGATTAATGGTGTTGTTTGGGTGTTAATGGTGTTGGCGAATGCGAACTCATGCAATGCAATGTCAGTAATGACAAACAAAGCTTTTGATTAATGCCAAAGAAGACTCTGTTTTTTGGCTCAATTAATTATCCCAGAAGCATCCTGATTTCTGCTCTTTTGATATGTAATTTACACTGCATTCAGTAATGCTTTCTTTTATTTTGTTTTTTTTACTAAGAAATATGCATTTTGATTTGATATTTGAGTAGTTAAATTGCACTTTGTTAGAATTATCTTGACTTGGTGTGAGTATAAATTGCTAACAGGAAGTATAATATTATGTGTGTAAAGAATACTTGAGCATGATTGTTCATATATACATGTTCTTGAATTTTGATTTTAAGGCATTGTTTGATAACTAGAACTAAGAAGTGAAGGCAAAGGAAAGTAGTTATAAGAATATGAACAACGGAAGAAATAAGTTTTTTTTTTCGAGTGAAGAAATTGAAGTTTGATATATAACACTAATGTATGAAAGTTTGTTATAAATTCAAATGCCTTGCCTCCGATCCATTTTATTACAGAGTAGTTGTATTTTTTTATAATTTGTCTCTATTCAGCATGTCCTTTTAAACCATTATTGTGCGTATATTTAAAAATAAAATCAGTTATATGGTATTTGTTAAATTTATCTCAATGTGTAGATTAATTTAAATATCTAATTTGCATATATTTTATTCTTATTTATAACTCAAGACATTTAACATTTAATTATTGGCATTGGGTTGATTTCTGATTTTTTGTATTGTAATTGTTGATTGTGATTGGGTTTATATTGATATATTGTATACGCAATTAAAATGTGGACTGATTGTAAAGGATGTTTGGGTATATTAAGCATTAAAAAAGTTCATGGGATAATATTGAACTATTACACATCTAAAGTATATAAGAGAAAATGCCAATAATTCATTATTTCAAGTATAAGTGAAGTAATTTCGTGATATTGTTTTGTAATTGTATTTTCAATATATCTGTGTGTGTAAAATCTTATACGGAGTAGTAGTATATAAAATCACTGATAGCTAACTTTCGAGTAAGTTGTTGCAATTGTGTTCTGGAAAGCGGCCTCACAATTCAAGTTAGAAAAAAAGTTTAGGTAATAATATACATTATTATGTTAATACGATGTATAACAATGTGTAGGGACTAAACATTATAGGTTTATACATATTATACTTAAATTGTACAAATATTACGTACCTGAAGTTTCTTCCTTGTTGGGATGTGTGTGGGTTTAAGTAATGCTGAAGATATCCAAACGGTTCTTACTATTAAGTTTACAACAGCAATGCTTATGCAATTGAATCAACTACTGATAAAAACATGCTAATTCATTTTGCTCTTGCTCATCCTCTGGATTGCAATCAAAGCAGGAGTTCTTTTATAGCTTCATTCATATGACAGCATATTTGTTGTTCTACACTAATACTACACTAACTACTACTTGATGGTTGTTCTGTTCATATTTTGGTAAAGTGGGGTTAGAATTGTGCCATAATGTCACTAATTGTGTTACTTCATGACATTGTCACAACTCGTACATTTATATAGAGTAGTATGTACAACTAAAGTGTGATAAAGCGTCATGAATTCAAGTTCCTTGCTTCTATTAAAGATAATGTTAAAGTTGAATCGTCATGTTAACTATAAGCTTGGTTTTGATTTACTCTATAAGTTGAATGCCTTTTGTAATGTTAAAAAGAGAAAAGATGGAGAGTAATCTGAAATTAGAATATTTGCTTTACAAGTACAGTTGGAGTGATTTTGCTAGCTTTTGTGGGTATAATTTAGAATCATGTTCACGCTTTCTTAATGTATTCTAATTGCAATGTAATACTCTATAGAAGATATTATATTTAATTAATTTAATAGATTTTAATTTATAACATGGTGGAGTGGATAGATTTTAATAAAGCAACACATATCGCATGTATTGAACGAACTCATACACTAATTTCTGTAAATTATGTAGCATATCACATTCCAGCAAGTTCAACTTAGGAAATACATTGAGTGAAAAAAAAGTCAAAAACCTATTTAATGAGATTGTCTACGCAATTAAGAAGGACTGTATAAGTAATGTTATAACTATCACTCTATTTAATGAGATGGCGACCATTCTCCTCACTCCGCGTTATTCTCTCTCCTTCCTTTTCTGTTTCTCTTTCCCTCTCTCTTCCCTCTCTCTCTCTCTCTCTCCTCTCTTTCGCTGTGTCGTGTGCGTTCGCTTGTGCGTGGTTGAAGGTTGAAGGGCTCATATACAATGGATAACAAATTAAAACGCACTCGCACCAAAAGACAGCATATTATACCAAAAATATCATCAATCATATATTAAAGGTAATTTTTCCTCAGGGTACTGGAGTAGGCTTAATTACCCATGTGTGTGTGTGTGTGTATGTATGTATGTATGTATGCATGTGTTTAAGTATGTATGTGTTAAGTATGTGTTTGTATGTACGTAATAAGTATGCATCATTGGCCTAGATTACCCGTTTAGGCTACTCATTAGGAGTAGTCTTGAATAATACCCGTTTTGGACTTGTCTTGAATGTCTCTTTGTTTTCAATTCTAAGACGATTTCGGCTTCTCATTTCCCTTAAAGTTCTCTGGTACATATAGTAATTTTTACATGTGTACTTGGAGAACCATGGGGAGGAATGCTGCCGAAATTTCCTTAGAATTGAAACATGGCATGCATTTACTAGTGAGGGGGAGAATTCTTAGAATGGGTTAGGTTGGTGATAAGGACCCAAGGCACATTGCATACACAATTCACTTTGAAATCATATAATGAGCTTATTTTGAGTTATTAGAAATGATGAGTTAGGCTTTTGATTATGAATTAATACGTTATTGCCCTTTTATCAATTCTTTAATGTATTGTATTCATTATTAATTGTTCTGTTTTTTATTGCAATGAATTCAGGATATATATTTTTACGACAACTTCGAAGAGCTAGGAAAGAAAGCCCGCACATCGTTCGTCTTTGGTATGTACTTCATTTTAGTATTATATATGCTACTTTCATATGAGTATTGTATGTATGTATGTATGTATGTGTGTTGTATGTATTATGTATGTATGTTATGATGTTGAGGGTATTTTTTCAAAAATTAAAGTGTATGTATGTATGTATGTATGTATGTATTATGTATGTAGTATTATGTATGTTGTTATGTATGTATGTATTATGTTGTATGTATGTATGTATGTATGTATGTATGTATGTATGATGTATGTATGTAGTATTATGTTGTATGTATGTATGTATGTATGTATGTATTATGTATGCTATGTATGTATGTATGTATGTATGTATGTATGAGTATTGTATGTATGTTGTATGTATGTATGTATGTATGATGTATGTATGTATGTAATGTATTATTATGTATGTATGATGTATAGTTATGTATATGTAGTATGTATGGTATGTATGTATGTATGTGTGGAGTGTTTACGTTTGGATGTATGTAATTAGCAGTATGTATTTAGATTTAAGTTTTGAATATGAATACAGCGCAATATAAAATTATTATTATATAGTTGTTGTATATGAGTTGAATTATGTTACATTCTTTGCATTTCCTTCATAGTTGATAATAAATAAACTTGAATGTGTATATAATGAAATATGATTTGTTAGGCAAGTAAAACTCACAAAGGGGAAAATAGCCAATTTCAATCATTTTCGTTCCTAAACGACCGTAGGACCTTACAACTTCACAGACTTCCTCGTTCTCTATAGTTTGATTAATGAAATAAACTGAATGGCGTCACATAAAAAAGCTTTAAAAATAATTAATGAAAGGTAGATAATAAGATAGGAGTGAAGACATTGAAGGAATGTTTAGCCAAGAACTGATATTTTAATGGCTTAGTAGGCTTAATCGAAATGAAAAGGAGGGAGCGTGAGTGGATGTACAATAGACACGATCAGAAGCGCATACTTCGGGATGAGTTCATTCGAAGCGGTGAATCAGTTTGTTGCTTCGTCAGAACCCGAGCTATAAGTTGACAAGGGACAAGAATAAGACAAGAATAAGATTATTAGAAAAGAAGAAAAGTAGAGAAGAAATATGAGAACTAGAACTATTATTATTACTTGTCATTGTAGTAGTGTATACAAAGCTTCTACACCAGTGATATGTATAGGCAAAGGGGATGGAATATAAACACATGTTTCTTTTTTGTATTTTTTTTAAAGCGTAATCTATAAAATGTCAATTCCATAATCATCCCAACACCTTACCACAATCTCTCCCTCCAAATATTAAAAATGTTGGAATGCTTAGGCAGATGCAAAGGTAAAATGTTAGTATGGGTTTTCTTCCATTTTGGACACATTGTTAAAATATCCTTAGCTTGTTTCCTCATGTTTATAACGGAGTTTTTGGTTTGTTGTATTGTTTCAGACTTAGTGTGGGTATCCCGCGCTGTCGTCGCTGTCTGCCCCTGTTTGAGCTTGTGTTCGTGACACGTGCGCGGTGCGATGTGGCTTTATTATTGAGTCCAAATTCATTGTATTATTTTTTATTGGACGGTTACAAATTTACTTCTGTAACCATTGCCCATTTATTTTCTCCATAGATTCTCACCCATGTTAAATGCCCTAACCATTGTAATTCTTCTTTGGTTTCTCAACATTTTTTATTGCTTCACTCTATATATTTTGCCATCTTCAGTCAGTTTGGAGCACTGCAAAATTTCAAACACACATATTCTCTTCTCCTCCCCTTTACTATTCTAAACATATACTCAAGCTCCAACTCTCCTTCTCGAGTGCACGAATTGGAGAATGTTGTGTTAATCTTAGGGGCACACGTGGCGTAGCCGATTGCACCTAGTCAGGGCGATTTCGCTTCTAGGACAATGGTTCTCAACCACGGCACAACAATCATTCATTTTAAAATTCACATTTTTCTCCAAAATTACAACTTTATTTCCCACAAATAACTCATCTCAAAACACTTTCCTTCGAAAACATCCCTTCCCATATTCATACACTATAAAAAATAATTTTTACTTCACCAATAAAAGGGGGGATGTTGACAACATCAACCATATACGCAGTGAACAATTGAAAATTAGTAATATAAAAAAAATGAACTTTAAATTAATCCCAAAAAATATGCAATTCTGTTGAGGAAATTTTGTACTTCACCAACAAGTCAACTGTCCAGTATTATTTTTGGTTTGGTAGGGATTGCCCCTCTGGTTACTGATTATAAAGATAACCTCGCTAACGTAAAAATGACTCCTAGAGTCGTAGAAGAAGTTAAGAATGTAAAAACACAGGAAATCAAACCTACTGGGGAAAACTAAAGCTTAGGACAATCCATTAAATAATAATGGTAGAGTCAGTCTACAAATTTATTACAACGAATGATGATTACTTCTATATTTACACAATTGGGAAAGATAGTAGCAAACTAATGATCCATGAGGATGAACTACGATATGCTAAATTAAGCTACGTTAATCTAAACTACACTTGGCTCCTAAGCCAAGTGCGGCTAAGGAAAACAGTAAAATAAAAAAGATAAATGCTTGTTGTTGTGTGTTGTTGTTGTTTCTGGTGATCCGACTCTGCCTATTTATGGGCCCTGATGATGAAGATCGTGGAGCAATATGAAAGTTTTCTCCTTTAACAGTTACCCGGTGCTCCCTCATTTGAATTCGTCAAATACTTTCCCTCCAAGTCACCCGTTTACACATCAAAATCCATCTAGGAATCATTTTATTGGGCCTTATCTCTAATGGGTCATATCCTAAACACAGTCCATCTCCTGAACAATCCCTTTTAGCGTTTACGTTCCTATCGCTAGACTGAAATTTTCATGGAATGCCTTGTACTAGCAGGCTCTAGTCAATCGCTCATCAAGCTTCTAGTCAATGTTGGTCAACAAATTCTAACCGAATATTTTTGATGGGTAACAAATTTTAAAACTAATCAAAACAAAATTTTACAACAATTAGCACAAAAAGATTATTGCTTTGATGAAACTAATCTGACAATGGTTGCCTAGGAAAGGCATTAAACAACTAAAACGAATATCTAAAACAACTAATATTAGTAAACAATAAGGGATTCTTCTTTAAAAAAAGATTTTAATGCTGCCGGAGTACCAAGTATTTAAAAGAAAAATACATTTAATATTTTTTAATCTATAACCAACTCTTCC
>SNQN01000193.1:7440-23669 GCA_008642245.1 Bassia scoparia | reverse complement strand
ATAAAATAAAATAATAATAATAATAATAATAATAATAATAATAATAATAATAATAATAATAATAATAATAATAATAATAATAATAATAATAATAATAATAATAATAATAATAATAAATAATAATAATAATAATAATAATAATAATAATAATAATAATAATAATAATAATAAAATAATAATAATAATAATAATAATAATAATAATAATAATAATAATAAGCACATAACTTATAAATAAAAGGCTAGACTTAGAGAAAATGACTAGAATCGGAAATTATGCCATAGAGAAAATTTGGGGTATTACATGATAAGTCGCTCCGGTATCAATTATCCAAGACGAGTCATCAAACTTACCATTTAATCTATTCGTGGGAATTTGTGTATGCCCAACAAGTCCGGAAATAGCCTTCCATTGGTCGGGTGTAAACAATGAACCCAAGACCGAAGACTCACCTGTAGCAGCATTAGCCCGTGCTTGACCACGCCCCTGTCCAAATGTAGTAGACTTCCTACTTTCAGGCCAATCAGTCGGATAGCCCACGAGCTCATAACAACGACTCTCCGAATGCCCGTTCTTCTTGCAATGACCACAAACCAAGTGTGTCCAACAACGAGAGGCATCGTGTCCAGTTTTCTTGCACAGAGTACACACGGATCGAACAGTACCCCGTCCCCGACCACGATTAGTTGCTACCCCTGTTGTGACAGCGAACCCAGCAACTTCCGACGGTGTGGTTTCAACGATGGACTTTGATGTACGCACTCGCTCTTCCTGCGCAACCAACTGGTATGCTTTATCAAGATTTGGAATAGGTTCTTGAGACAATATATTAGTGCGTACAAAGGAATAATAATCTGGATACAAGCCCATAAGAAAATCATGAAGCCGCGTTCGGTCTCGCCGTTCTTCATGGAGTCGCCCAGCCACGCAAGAGGAACAACAATTACAAGAGATTAAAGGCTCGTGACGATCAAGTTCCTGCCACAAAACATATAGCTTGCCATAGTATACTGAAACAGACATATTCTTGGTTTGTTCACACTTGGCGATGGAAGAACGAAGTTGTTGTATGCGTGGACCATTTGTTTGAGCAAAGCGTTGTCGAAGATGATCCCAAAAAGGTTTTGCCTCTCGAAACTTGGATAAAGAAGGCTTCAATTCTGGATCAATAGTATTTGTAATCCATGATATTAACATTGCATTAATCGCAGTCCAATCAGACTTCGTGCAAGGAGGAGAAGGAGCATTGATCGAACCATCTAAGAAATCGAACTTCCGGCGAGCTTCTAATGCCGTTTGAATATCGGCTGCCCAAGAGTCATAATTATCTGCCGTTAGACTAGTGGGAGTAATGAAGTCCCCCGGTCGATCTTGAGGGCCGAGGTAGTATGGAGAATTAGGTTCAATCTTTGGAGGTGGCGGAGGCGTCTCACTAGCAGCCATAATGATGAAGAAACAATGGAAAGCAGAAAAAAACTTACGAGTATCCTCTTAACTAGCTCTGATACCATGTCAAGAGAGGAAAATATTGGCTTGATTTATTAACAATAGTAGATTGGTATTTATAGTACAAGCCAAGCCACCACTAATCCTAGATAAAAGAATATAATATCCTAACTACTATTTAATCTACTAATCTATCAAATATCTTATATAATATCTAAATATATCATACTAATCACTAGATATATCTCAACACACTGTACTGACCTGCAACTCCCAACCCGCGACCCACAAACATTGACCTGCGAGCCCCCACGACCCCTGCTTATCGCACCACCATCACCCTCGTCGAATTCACAAATCTGATGGGTCAAATTCGTGTTCGTCGCTTCGAGGCTAGTGGTTCGATTTGAGGGGATTTGATCTGGGTGGTTGTGCGATGGTGGTTCGAGGGTCATGGTGTTTCGAGGGTGGTGGTGGGTCAGTCATACATTAAAGAGGGGTGGTGGTTTGGTATGATTTAGTAAGCAGGTTCTATGGAGAGTTATGCAAGGACCTGTTTTCTCCGTCCGACGAAAACGAGAGTTTCCAAACTAGTGATAGCCAGGATACAAACAATACATCCGAGTGATACATGCTATGCATCTAACATCTACTACTCGTATTATTTCTGAATTTGTGAATAGTGTGATAATAGGTGATAAGGGTGATAGTAGGTGTTTAATTAACTTAAATTTGGTTATTAGGAGTTAATGAGTTAAATTAGGTGTTAATTAGTTTAATTAGGGGTTAAACACTAACGGCGTTAGTTTTCCATCCATAATAAGGGTATTTGAGCTATTTTGTCTAACGTCGAGGGTACCTGAGGCATTTCTAAAAACTCGAGGGTACCTGAGGAATTAAGCAAAACCTCAGGGGTACCTGAGGAAAAATCCCTAAAAAATATGAAATGTTAAGAAATTAACACAATCATTAATTAAAATTATTTTTTAAAAGAAAATGACAAAAGAACCAAAAGTGGTAATATGAATAAAAGGAAACATCAATAGATCATCAAGCTTTCAATTAAAAAGTAATCATATATGACAATACTATTTCTTTTTAGGAATATATAATAATACTACTACATTAAAATATCTTGATAATTGTTAACTAATGAATAAATGTAATATTAAAATATTTAAAAAATTACATAAATGAACAAATGAGATTGGAAGGGAAAGTGAAAGGTTTTGAGAGGGAAATTTACCTTGTTGGGGATTGATTTAGTATTATAAGAAGATAGATATATGGGGGACATCTATGATTTATGAAGGAAGTCTATGATTTATGGGACAAATTAATGTTATGGTATTGCCCTTAATAGAGACTAATTAACCCACCGAGTGTGAGCGGGCTATCCGCTATCGTGAAAGGGCTAATAGGGGCYATGGTCCACTCTTGAAAATTTCAAGCACAATTCAAAATGACATAATAGTTTACATGAAAGGGCTTAACATGACCCACTGTCATTCTTATAATTGAGAGTAGGCCAGTAGGGGATAGGGCATAGTCTAGGTAAGGATATAATGTCCCTGATTAGGGTTGTCARTTTGGATTATTTGGACAATTTTGGGTTGACTCAAACAATTTCAATCGACTTTGGTTCAAGTTGCATTGAGTTGTTTTGTTTGAACAATTTCAGTTCACTTTAAGTTTTTTCGGGATAATTTAAAAACCATTTGCTCCTTTTTCAGGAGCAGTTTAGTTGAGGCTCATGTTATTTAGTGGACAAACTGAAATTAGTTCAATCCAAAATAATTCAAGTTAATATGGGTTAGCTTCAACAACCRGTCCAACTTTGGGTTACCTCATGCTTAATAAAAATGTYAGGTTTTACCATATAGATCACGTTTTCAAATGATTTTAGTTGTTACAAGTATATAGTTATATTTTTGATCGGTTTCTAACTTCATGCTACGTCTTCTTGAGTTGTCAATTTATGTGTGTAGTGCATTCTGATGTGTATAAAAATTTCAAGAAATTAAAGATGTTCCTTCTTGGAAGTTAGAATAACAATAAACCACATAACGGGTTGGTTAAGTAAACTTAGCAGGTTCAATTTAGAACACTACAAAAAAGCATATTTTGGAGATACTGGGTTAGTGAAGCATATTTTCAGTCGCTACAATTARTCGCTAAAACTATTAATTGCGACTATTGGAGACTATAGTCTCCAAGTTAACGACTGAAAAATGAGGTGGTCGTTAAGTAGTCGCAAAAATGGGGAAAATAACGACTAATTTTCGAGAAGCTGCGATACTAACTCATTCATTATTAGCGACTCGACTAAGTTATTTTAACGAATTCCTAAGTACCCGCAATTTTTTCTGGCATTTTTTAATGTAACAATAAAACCAGTTGTTGAAGACTCTGTAGCGTCCTCAACACCATGATACCAAGATAACAAGTACATTCCCTACACCAATCAGCATAGATTATTTTACTCATATCTAAACAGAACGCTTACAAATTCTATTACTAATCTGAACCAACAGTGTAGAAATTACCATGAAAAGCTCAAAAGAAAACTCACCGTAAACGAAAAGCTCTAAAATATAATTCATTCAACTAATAAAATTGTACACTACTTAGTATAGCGCAGTTGGAAACCCAAAACTTCTGCTCGCAACACCATTGACCAAATTTTGTAGTTTGTCAGCTATTCTCTCGCCGTTTTGTTCTGTTTCGCTACCACCACCTCCCCGTTCACCATCATGCTCGCTGCTCTCTCTTGCCATTTTTAAGTACTCTAATTTCTACTACCCACAGCACACTCGACCGTAGTGTGTTATGTTCCCACTTTCCTTCCTTCATCCTCGTCTTAAAGTAAATCTGATTTAGTTTCGAAATTGATTTTTTCCATTTTGGATTGTTCTATCTAGGTTAGGATTTTGAAAGAATGGGTTTTTTTTCAAATTTACGATATTTTTCAGATTAATTGTTGTGGTTGTTTGTGAATTGGGGTTTTTTTAATCTTTTATATTTGGTATGTTTTTGGATTGTGGGTGCATAGTTTCCTTAACGTATGATTTTCTTACTTTTCGTTTGGTGGATTTTGATTTAAGGTTAGTTTCTGAATATTTAACATTAATTTTCCATTTTTTTTTTTGAATATTTTCAAATTATCGAAGAAGTAAGAATTTATTAGACGAAAACACAAGCATTTTGCAAATTTAAGTATGAAACTCAACATTGAAGACAAATTTATCATCCTCCACGTATTACTTGAACAATTTCCATAATATGTTTTACATATCTTACACTGAAACCAATCTCTTTTATCCATTCTTATAACTTTTTTTACTTATTCTTTTCCAATACATTTCTACTTCTCGTTTACTTTTTCCTAACTCTCTACACCACAACTCATTGTTTACTTCATTTCCTCTCTCTTACTTTTTCCGTAATCTATCATACCCATTCACTACACTTGTATTCATCTTTTCTCTCTAAACTTACTTTATTTCTAATATATACACCATATACAATCTACATTTGCCTAGAAAATCCCCAGTTCATTGTTCAATGTAATACGTAGACGGAACGATCAAAACTTCAGAAGGTGGCCTTGAAAATAACTTACCATTAACATCCTCATAAACTCAAGACATTAAAAACAAGATCTTGAAACATAAACTCACATGACTTAAATGTTTCAAGCCCTAAACAAGCCGGTGCTGCTTCTTTTGCCACTAGCAACCGACGTCGTTTCTGTGCTTGCTTGTTTTTCACCGCCTGCTTCTCACCGTCATGTTAACTCCTGTGGCTAATTTCGGGTATGTAATGATTTTTTTTTATTTTGGTAAAGAATTCATAATATGACTATGACAGGTTATCAACGCACTTCAAGAGGGGGAGGGTGGTGGAATTGAGGTTTATACTCGTACGTAAATTTTCCTTTATTTTCGATATCTATTCGTGACATGATTGGTTGGCTGGTTCCCTTTACCGGCGGACTGAAAGCAAATAATTAAATATACACTAAAATTAAAGACGTTCAAACCAACTATGGCCTACTCCTCGCATACCCTATGCTTCTTCTTATCTACCTCACCGAAATAAAGACACAACCCTATTAGTCCCCTATCCGCAAGAACTAGTACCCCCCCACACTCTACTCCCGATGGCTATACCCGACCTTATCACTCCCAGCCTTTTGTGTTATGAACTACACAGTAATATCACCCAGCCTCTCAACCCCTCATTGAAGGTTTTAGATAATACTCATCTCCTTCTTTATATTACTTTCTTAAATCGCTATTAAGAGCATATATATGATTAAGCGTCTAAGGTGCTCTTGTAATATCACTCGACGAGATGGCTTTTGTGCTTAGTCGTGTATAGCTTCAAAAAATACTCTTTCTTTCAATCAAATGGAAGACTCCTGTCGGAATATGGACGTACAGCTATAGTAAGTGAGTTAATTAGCTTGATACATAAACCTAGATTTCCTTAAATTCACACAAGCTTATCTACAAGCATTATGTTGGATTTTATTAAAGTATATATCTTATTCGGTTTTGCCGATCAAGGATAAATCAAAATAAGATAATACTCCTAGAATTATATGGTATCCAAACAATTATAACCTAATTATCCCAGTTTGCTAAGAATTTTTACATACCTTGAAACTTCTTGAATGAAACTATTGAATTTATTTCTAGCAAGCAGCTAAGCATTATTCCACGTAGTGAACCTGGTTCCTCAACTTTGGATTCCCTACTTTGAGTTAGTATGACCATTATTGTCCAAGTTAGTTACCATAACATTATAAAACAACTCAACCACACTTTCTAGCTCTTATATCACCCAAACATACAAATCATACTACGATTAACTACATGAAAACCTAGATAAACATATTAGATACAATAGTTTTTATCATGTTAATCTTCAAGACTGCAGGCTCCTTGAATAAACTTCAATATCATGAAACTACTTTCCTTCTCATCAATGTCTTCGACAAGTCCTCACATGCTCCAAGTCTTGAAATTAGACTCAACTTACCTGCTACACTGTCAACATGTTATTGTCACCAATAGAGTTATGATTGTTTTTCCAGCATAACAACCGACGCGGAATAGTTCCTTACTCAGTCTCCACTAAGTACAATAATACTTTACATATTCCAAACTATTTCCCTGAATCATAACACATCGTCTTCAATAACAAGAACTAAAGAGATACACATTTGTCTAACGGCAATAGATGTTCTAATGTAGTTGGCTTCCTTGAAACTCATTTCAACTCTATCAAACACCCGATGTTTCCATGTTATGTCGAGTGTTTTCTGTGTTGTCATCATTCGAAACTAAGGGACGTTAACAAATACTTGATTTGCGGTTCTTGAATTTTCAAACGATATTATCCATTCCGGTTTTGTTTCACTGAATAATCTAAATTATCATGTGATCGGTTTTAGAGCTCTAATTTTTTTCATTTCACATAGTTTCACATCAATATTTTTATAATCTTCACTGAATTCGTATTTTCATTGAAGGGAATTGTTAATGCAATGCGTACGTTAATTATATGAGATGATTCTATTTCTTAATTGACTTTTAGCTAAGTTGATTAACATTATTTATTATGCATTGTTGCTTGGTTGATTATTTATTAAATTACATCTTGCTTTTTTAGGTTTAGGATGATGATTGTCGAGGTTTTGCAGAAAAGTAAGGAGTATAGAACAGTTTTTACGCGAGATGATGAGGTTTGCAAGTGTTGTGCGTGGTTGTGCCTTTTGCTTGCTAGACTTAAGATGTTATTTCTTGAAATGAGTATAATATGTACATGTACTATATGATGTGGAATAATTGATGTTCATTTAGTTTTGGTTTGSACTTGTGAGTATATTAATTACCCTCAAAATGTTACTCTGTAATTAGYTTTTGACTTGAATAGTATTGTCACTTTGAGAATAAACAATCTATTATAAAATACATGGCTAATTKGCTATTAGCTTTAGGTTTTGTTTTAATGGTTTTAATTGTTCAACCATTTAAGTTAATTATCTTACTTTGTGTTAATTATTCTTATATAGTTATAGGAGTAAATTGCATATATTCTGATAAAGGAAGAGGGTCTGCCAGTAGGTTTCCTACTGCCAGTTATATGAGAATAACATATTGCATATTGTTCTTATACAGTTACATGAGTATATTGCATATATGCAGTGGGTTTCCTATTGCCAGACCCCAGCTTGGATAAAGGAGGAGGGTTGCGGTATGCTAGTGACARCTAGTATAAAATTTTGTCTCATCTTATGACATGAACCAAATTGATAATTTTGTGGGGGCGTTCCCTACTMAGTGATGCGATGCACTTCTCAAACCAATGTGTAGTGTTAAATTTGCAAGAGTTGTTACTTGCTAAGTAGTTGCTTCGAAGCGACGAGCCTCATAGCCCAAATGCACTTTCCRAACCCGGGTGTAGTGATAAATATGCAAGGGCTGCTAGGTCGTCGCCCTGAAGCGACGCACCACATCATCCACATGTGGTGCCAAATAAGCAAAGGTATGGGGTCGAGGTGAGAGAGAGGAAGAGGAAGGGTTCTATAGGTTTGAGAGTTAGTTCTTGGAATGTGGGTTTATAATTAGAAAATCGGCAGAAGTGGTGGAGGTAATGAAAAGAAGACGTTTAAACATCTTATGCCTCTAAGAGGTGATGTGGGACTGAGGAGGAGCTCGAGGCTTGGTCAATGGGTATAAACGGTGTGATACGTCGGCCAAGACAATGTTCCTAGAGACCAACGTATAATGATGGTGATGAATCCTTAATAACATGTCTAGTGCAATGAGGTAATCGAGACCTATTGGAAGAGTATATGTTGATAAGAGTTATGTACTATTATGTAGGTTAAAGAGATTTTTAAATGTTATTTCGTGCTTATGTGCCTCAAGTGATGGTTTAAGTTGCAAGAGAAGCGCAATTTGAGCAATGACTTGATGTGAAGGTGTTACAAGGGTTTACCCTCACTAGAGTTATAATATGGCGATCTGACATGGACATTGTTATAACGTAGTGGGCTGGAAATCCTTTGAGAGCCTGTTCATGAGGTTTGCGGCATGGACAACGAGACAGCCCACAGAGAAGCAACCATTTTTGATTTTTGCCAATCTTATGATTAATTTTCGGCTAATACTTGGTTAAGAGCGCAATTCCCATTGATACTTTCCGAGTGGTGTAAATGCAACTTCAAAATGACTTAATCTACTCACAAGGAGGGTCGTTAGACAAAGTTGGTAGCATAAGGTCATATCCAGGGAGAGTAGTAGTGTTGTTACCAACAACAAACTCTTGGTATGACACTTAGTTGAAAGAAAGTGCAAAAAATAATGATCAAGGGGAGCCAAGGCGGATAAGATGGTGGACCTTAAAGGATGCAAATGCAAGGTTTTTACAAAAAAAGTGATCAACGAGGCTAATTGGAATAGAGATAAATCCCGAGCACTGTCAAAAATGAAGAATTGTTTCCTAAGAGTGGAAAAGGTCTTAGGGGAATTCAAGGGGGAAACTATGGTGCATAGGATACTTCGTGGTAGAATGAAGAGGTCAAAGCAGCAATCACACACAAATGGGATTTTATCTAACTTGGAGAAAAGAAAGATTGATGCAATCCTTTGTAACGTATGAGACGTTAAAAGTTAAACAAATGTAGCATTGCGATACAACTAAAAGAAAGCTACCAGTGGTTTATGAAAAGTTAGACTCCAAAAGAAGGAGAAAAGGGATTTATAAATGGCAAGAGAAGACAAGAGCGAAAAAGGTTATATATTGGCATGGCAAGCTAATGTGTTTAAAGATAAGCCACAAGGTTTTAGTTTAAGATAGGACATCAAAGAAAGGTCGAAGGAGTATTTCGATGAATTAATTAATGAAGCCAAAGGGGCCGTTATAGGGTTACGTCTTGAGGAAGGGCAATCAATATGAGGTTTGTACGAAAGATTAGAAGAGTAGAGATAGAGGGCATTGAAGAGGATGAAATCGAAGAAAGCGATTGGGCCTGATGGATACATTGGAGGTGTGGAGGTGTTGGTAGGTTGTGTATTTGATTAGTTCACACTGAGATTGTTCAACAAGATTTGGAAACTTCAAGGATCCTCAGATGTAAAGAGCCTTGGTCCAATTTTTAGAAAAGGAGATCCTCGGATTTCACTAACTACAAGGAATCAAGCTTATAAGCCACACTATGAAGTTGTGAGGGAACGAGTAATAGAAATCAGTTAAGGAATGCCTAGCATATCCGAAAACCAGTTTGATTTTATGTCTGGGAATCCACAATGGAAGCAATTGATTTGTTAGACAAATAATGGATTTTGTAGGGCGAGGAAGAAGGACTTTCATTATGGTTTTTCATTAACTAGAAAAGACTTATGACAAGTACCAAAAGATACTTCTGCGAGAAATGCTGAAAAAAAAAAGTATTCCCCGAAGGTATGTTTACCCAGTTGAGGGACATGTACTAGGGTGGTTAAACAAATTTAGGACGTATTTGTGATGGATTAACAAAGGACATTCCTTATAACAATCATTTTACATCATAGGTCGACGTTGAGGCCTTCCCTTTTTTGCATTGGTTGATGATAAGTGACAAGAGCCAATCCATAGATGATTACCATAGTGTATGTTATTTGCGGAGGACATTGTTTTTGTGGATGGAAACTAAACACTGGGGTTGATCCAAGTTGGATCAATGGAGACAAAGGTTGGAATCTCGAGGATTTAAGCTAAGTCGGAGTAAGACTAACTATTTAGAATGTTGTTTTGGATCACAATAAGGGACAATGATGAGTGTTTGAAGTGGACAAACAAAGTTCCGACCATGAGTGAAAGTTTAAGTATCTTGGGTCAATCATCCAAAGGAATGATCTTATATAGACGAAGATGAGGCCCACATAAGTACAGGTGACTTAAATGGAGAGCGGTTATAGGAGTGTTGTGCGATCGAAACATCCCCTAAAGCTAAAGGAACAATTCTACAGATGCTATTAGACCAGTATTGCTCTATGTACTGAATGTTGACACTCCATAGAAGAGCATATTCAAAAGTAAGGTCACCGAGATCCGGATGTTGAGATGATGTGCGGGAACGCTTTACGAGGACTGAATAGAGAAATGAAGTTATTTGCAGGAAAGTTGGTGTTGCGGATATTGTAAGTAAGTTAAAGAGAAACGCTTGCGTTGTTTTAGGCATGTAAACGGGATCAGGGGGCACCAGTGAGAAGAGTAGTCAGGGAATTTTAAACGAGGTAGAGGAGAGAAAAATGACTTAGTGGGAAGAGTTAGAAAGGACCTGAAATAGTTGGATTGCAAGTGAGTAAGCTCTTGATCGTAGAGAGTGGAGGAAATCTATGCGGATGACCTCTGGAATAATCATATTGGTTCATTAGCTGGACCCCTCATATGGGATTAAGTATTTGATTGATTGATTGCATATATTCTGATCTACATCCGATAGTATTTACTTAAGAATTGAATATATTAAATGAGTTTTACTAAATAGTCTGCTTGCTATTGTCCTACTTTGGCTGCCCTGTTTCCAATAGAACGACCTCTATTGAAGTTAAACAAAATTTATTGTGAGTCACTATATGTGTTTAACTACATCAGTACAGCTTTTATGCACATAGATTGAAATCTTTGTTGTGCATTAAGTTTTTTAATTAGGTTATGTGTTGGAAAATAACCATCTACATTTTGTTGCAGAAGGAATAAAAATGCTTGTACGAGTCACTATCTGTGTTTATAAGTACTATTTTTGAGTTCAATTTGACTTTGCATTTCAATTTCTTGGGAAATCACGACTTGGTTGTCCAATAAACAAAKAATCAACCACGTACTCTCTTGGTATGTTAGTTGCATTTGTGTATATTCCCTTGCATAAGACTCTTGTCTGGTGTTTTATGCTCACTAATTTATTACTTTTCTTAGAACTAAATAATTAACAAATCCTTATGCCTAARAGRCTAAAACTTTTGCATAATATAATAATTTTATTTCTAGGTAAATGTAGTTCCATTTGATGCTAGAAGTGTTCCAAGTCACTATRTTGTGTTTGATAATACATATAACTTGTCTCAACTACCTCCATACATCGAGCAGCCACCAAAGTTGTGTCCCTACCCCTACATTGTGTGTGTTTCATCGCTAAGGATTCRRGATACTGCTGGTGTGCTAGTGTTTACRTACTGTAGGCATTAAAAGTAATTTTACAGTTATGGAAGCTAAGCTCTACCTCAGTCTTAGAGTCTTAGTAACAAGGGTTGTGTGGTATGCTCTAAATTTTTGCCTTCCAAATGAGTTGTGTTGCGTGGTCTGATCAAGAACTTCACAACTTTTTTGGAGCTGTTGTAATGGAGAATTTTTTCCCTAAATAATGTTAATATCTTTCGAAATTCCCTATTTCCTTAGGTATTGAAAGTAATTCCCTAGGTGTCGTCCACCTTGGTTCGGTTTTATTTTTTAAAATCTTTTTTCAGACCGCGCTACTGGCATTAGAGAAATAGGAGTAGTTCGCTACTAGGAGTAGCGAAGAACAAGTGTAGTTCGCTGGGAGTAGCAAACTATACCTATGCTTCGCTACTCCTAGTAGCGAATTAGGACTACAGTTCGCTACTGGGAATAGCGAACTATGCTTGTTCTTCGCTACTCCTAGCAGCGAACTTGGCTGCTAAAATCAACAAGTTTTACCTGCTTGATTATCCCATGGCACCAAAATTGTGTACCAAAATTGTGTACATCATCTTGTGTACCAAGGCAAACCATTATCAAACCACCAAAATTGTGAGTACAAGTCCCAACACTTCAATCCAACCAAAAAACCATAAAACACTAGAAATCAACATTGTTGAGCAACACATAAAATTTATTTACAAACCAACTAACCAATTGGTAAACCAACAAAAAACGAAATTTATTTACAAACCATTTGAAAGTATTCCAAAATAGTCCCACATATTACATAAAATTGAATAAAGTCCATAAAACTAAAAGTTCCAAAAGATTAAGAAATTTGTTAGTGTCTACTTTAGTATGAACGTGAAACATCCTCATCAACCTCGGAAGTAGATTCTAACGGAGGTGTCCCTAGCCTTTCATAGAGCACAAAGCTTTGAGGCGAAGATGTAATTGTTGATGCTTGTATCAAAGGAGAAGAGGTCAGAGAGGTTGGAATATTAGGAATAATTAGAGTAGAAGTGGGAGTCGGAGTGGAGGATGGTATCTCAGTCTTGGGATCCGAGCTGCTTGGAGTACAAGGCTGCATGTTTGAACTGCTAGGTGTATCCACTCTAGGGGATTTAAATCATCGAGCATCTCGCCCTCGCCCTCGGCCTCTTGATGATGCACGTGAATATGATTCTTCCCTAGATCCTGATACCGATGAAACATGGGCGGTAGAAGGTGTAGAGTGAGTATGTGACTGGTGGTCAATGACGTATGAGAGACCGATGTTGGTTAAAGTATCTGCACATGTAGATGCAAGGCCGCGTAAGGTCTCCAAAGTGAGTGGGTAGGCCTTGTCAGACGGCAAATCTACAACACTCTCAAGAACTCTAGTGCATCTTGAGGCCATATAACCTAGAGCTTTTGCCAATTCATTGTGTTTAAAATATACACTAAAGTCAGTTTATAAAAGCTTATAATGTTACTTTAAATGACATCGAATTAGTACATCTTGGAGTTGATACTAAAATCTTACCAGAACATGGTCAGTTGTGGCTGGTTGATAGTCGCTCGGTGGACGCTGGAGAAAAGGTGGAGTGATGAGTAATTTAGTGATCTTCCAATACCATTTATAGTAATCTGGTTCGGAAGCACCTGTGTAAGGAATCCCTAAAACTAGTGCCTCCTCGCATCTATTCCATGAGTCGAGGTGGGCTGAATGCAGTTGGGGGTAGTTTTTGTTACCCGTTCTTCCGTCAATGTGGTGGAGTTTCTCATTCGTATCACACGGGAGTGGAATAGGTTGCTCAAGTATGACCTGACGCATCACTTGGTTAGGATAGTACAACTCCATTGTTTTGAAACAAATAAGTGGGGTTGTTGTCCGATAAATATGGCTATCAGATCGACAAATCTCAGGCAACTGTTGAAGTATGTCCTCCTTATACGATTGCCAAGTCATCTGTCATACAAAGTTGTTCAACTTAAAATTCTTCACTAGTAAAAGTGGCATGCTTAAGAGAAAAAGAGGGAGGTGGAGTTAAATATTTACCTGATTTTGTTTCTGGTGATCGAGGGCATCTCTGTAGTATCCTAACCCTCTCGCCATGTGGGTACTTGAAATATACACTTGAAGTCAGATGCAAAATTTATACAACTAATTATACATATATTTACACCATATTTAAACATGTATTTAAGTGGATTCACATATAGACAATTTAATAATAAGAAAATAATCAAAAAATAGACAAATAGATCACGGTCAAATAATAAGAAAATAGACAAATAGAAATTAATTATGTAAAATAGACAATTAAATAATAATAATTTTTTTTGAATAAATTAATAAGACAACTATTTAAACAATCATTTATTCAAATATGTAGATGGTTTTTTAAGTTTCTACTTATGAGCATGCTAGGGGGTCGATCTGGGGTTGATGTTGAGATCCAAGAATATGATGTCCTTTGTCATCAACCTCCTCTTCTGCCTCCGGACTACGCGCTCTTGAAATTTTCGGCCTCCCTATGTGAATGTGCTCCCAACTCCAAATATATGGAAGTAACAACGACCCACAAATCTCGAGAGTACCCTTCTCACACGCTCAACAAAGTTGGCGATATAAGAAAACAACCTTGGCACTACCCCAACTATAGTTTCTAGCTCATTTAAAATCACACAAAAGCGGCAAGTAGACTAAACTAACCTAGTTCCCCTTCGTGTTCGGGAAAAGTACCGTATCAAGCAGCATCAAGATGTACACTCGACTATGGTTCTGAACTACGACATCATCTGCATTAGGAGGAAGTCTGGAGAACTGCTGCCTCAACCAATTGATGTTTAAAGTAGATCCTCTTAGGGCAGCCTTCTTCGTTTCCAAATAGCCGGAAAAGTCTACCCTTAATATGTCTGCAACGAGTGTACCCCAATCTAGCGATCCATGACTGGTAACTGCGTCTCCGTGAACATGAAGACCAAACAGAACAGCTGCATCTTGGAACGTCACAGTCGCCTCACCCACAACCAGATGAAATGTATGTGTCTCCCTCCTCCACCTCTCAACTAGAGCAGTAATAAGTGAACGATCAATATGTACCCCACCGCCGACAATCCTATGAATCCCAAAGAAACCTACCAGCCTAACATAATGAAGAACACAATCAACGACATCCTAATGGTCACCCACACTCAGTAAGTGCTCTCTGTAAGAAAGAACTTTTACATTCTCACCCCTCCAAATGCTCTCGCTCCTATGTGTTTGCTGATACTTGAGGATCGAAGGTTCAATTGGACCTGGTCTGATTGCCGACCCCATCATGACACCTGCCATTCATAAAAACTAAATGCAATTTAAAGACATTGAAAAGTATGAACAACAAGAATTAATTTGAAACAAATGCATAACTATAAGAAAACAAACAAAAATAAAAAGATTTCAGACAAATTGCAATTATAAGAAAACAAGAATAAAATAGCAGCAAACAAAAAAGTTTGACAAGTAGTAATTATTACTATAAAAAAACAAAAATAAAATTCGGGACCATTACCCAGAATTTCCAGCTTTAGATTTTTTAGGACACGTCTTTTTGTTATGACCAGGTTGTCTACAAACACTGCATGAGATTTTGCCACGCTTTCCCTCGTTCATTTCATTGAGAAAGCGACTACTCTTTGGTCTCCCTTGTCCTCTCTTAGTTGTTGGGTCTGGAATCACTTTAAGTCCTTTATATGATGACCAGTAAGCAACATCTTGTACTGGGTTGAAAGTTTTCAAGTAGCTTTGTCTGTACTCGGTTATAGAGAAGAATCGATGAACGAAATGATTATGGGTGACATTACGATGCCTACACGCTGCCAAAACATGCGAACAAGGCAACTTATATATAGTTAACTTTTCACAAATGCATGATTTCACCATTAGATTAACGGTGTGTACTTTACCACCTTTTTTGGCGGTCTATCGCCACAGTCGCTTAACTAGAAACAAACCACTTTCGTAGTCAAATGGGGTGACTTCATGAAAAGAAGATTTCTTCATGTTCGCCTCAAYAGTCCTCTCYGCATAAGGATTCCATGCATGTCCGACCTCAACTCATTTTTTACCCCAGCCCCTCTTAGTAACAAAATATCGATTAACTCTATAAAATGTCATTTCAACAAGAGCCTTAATAGGTAAGCATCGAGCACCCTTTAACACCCCATTAAATGCTTTTGTCATATTCGTAGTCTTCAATCCGTAGCGATGTCCACCATCGTGATGAATTGACCACTGGTTCAACGGTATCTCCTGTAAGTAATTTCGAGCAGGAAGTCGAAGCTGATCAATTCTATAAAACCAAAAGTCAAATTTCTTCTTTTGTCGAGCATCTGCAACCTTACCATAAAGATTCTTCAAGTGCCTTCCAAAATGTCTACTCACGTTGGATGTTAGATGCCTGATGCAGAATCTATGGTGCGCGTTTGGGTGGTGCCATCCAATGTTTTCGTTGGTCATTGCATTAAGTATACCAACATGCCTATCAGAGATGACGCAAATGTCTTTCCTAGGTCCAACCACACCTTTCAAACATATCATG
>SNQN01000192.1:168057-192650 GCA_008642245.1 Bassia scoparia | reverse complement strand
ATATTTTCGAATCGGTATATGTTCGGCTTTGGTTTTGCCAGGTATAGCTGTGATACATACAACTATACAAGTATACAACGACCTACGAAATCACACAAACAAGAACTACCATATCATCCCAAAGTGTTGAGTGAGTAGGAAACCATATTTTTGCATTATATTTTGACTGTTTAATTTCCTGACTAAGTGCTACGATTTAGCCATTTTTTTTCATGTAACGTAGGAGCTGTTGTTGTAGTGGCATGCAGTGAGCAGCAAATTACGCCTTTATCTAAGTGAGTATGTTTGTTGGAACAAATAACAATGGGCTACATATCTTCATATKYTCATACTCCAATATTTTTATCTACTTGCTRGCAWAGTAAACTTTAWTTTCTTCTTCATATATCAATGTCACAAACTCACAATCGCCCTAAAATGACAATACATGCTATCAAATCCTGGCTTTGATATACACATCTGATTGAATCGTCGACTAATCATAAGTTGACACGTATTATTATATATGATGTTATTTCTATTATTGAGCATACATTTTTTTTTGAATTATATAAATAGTTTTTCCATTGTAAATTATCACCATCCAAAGTAGTGATGGTCGGGATTGATGTCCAACACTTTTGTTTTGGTGGTAGTAAAGCATATACTCCGTACTTTAAATGCTTTAAATCCACTCGTCATAGTCTTCACTAAAATTTTATAATTTGATGACTAGAAATTAGACTTCTTCAAATCAAACAACCTTATAATAAGGACTACTTGTACGATTATACTCAATCATTACTCAATCAATTAAAATTGATAGATACACTAATAAATTCACAAAGAACAGACTGTGTGCCTTTGTAGAGTTACAAGTGTGCGGATAAAATCAATTTCAAGATCATCTCTTGAAACCACGAGGGTGTAATGTTGAATTATTGATATAAAAATTACATACTATTTAAATAACAAAGGGAATATATAGAAGAATAAAGCCGAAAAGAGAAATATTTTTGATTTCTATGACAATTATTGTAAATCATTAGTGCAAGATTGCAACATAATAATAGACATCAGTTTTCATTAAACTTGATCATGGAATTAGGGCAAACCCCTAAATAGTAAATAAGCTAAATAATAATAATGGTAACCCTCATTTCTCAGAAGTCAAAKTCAGCTCGTACTTATACTAGCAATCAACTGATTAAGTAGTGTCATAAAATCAAGATATATATACATCTAAAATCCCTCTAATTTATTTATCCCCTTGCTAGCTAGTACCATACGTTATTATTAATAATAATATCATTATTCATTCATTCGTTCATTCATTCATTCCATAGTCATCGTCATCATCACAATCTTCCCTTGAGAAAGTTGACACACAGATGTCTATAAGACACATCTAGATGTGTATAAGAGACAGTGCATTTAGCTTCGAAAATCTTCTACAAAATTCTAATTAAAAACAAATTGTTTATTTTCTAAACTTCTCTTGCCAAAGAGACATTTAAGGTGTACAGTGATTGGACCATTTATAGAAAGGAGATTTATGGTCATTGGTTGCCAACTTGACACAGAGGACCACAACGTATATACATAGCTACTTTAAAATATTAATTAACGGATAATGTTATATTCAACCTAAGAATTGTATATAAGAATTAAATATCTTAYTTAATATGATATGATATAAAATCAAATGTAAATTTTCACATATTTTCTTTATGTAAYTATATCATTSGCGTTAATTAATTTTATTTTGTTATGAGCTATTTCTACAAGCGAAGTCTTATTGTTGATCCAGGATAATCACTAACGTAGAGTACRCGTAATGCCATTAAAATACAACATTGTGATTAGGTTTAAAATGCCAACTAGCATAGTAGCCCTATTTATTTTAGCAAGTTAGCTACGGAGTACCAAAAAATAATTCATCAATAAAAGGAAACAATCAATTAATTATACATTAATATTACTCCAATTTAAACTTTCATATAACGGGCGTATTATGTTTGCTCTAATTCGCATATAAAACAAATTAGCTGRTATAATTAGCCATTTTAAAAAAGTTCGAGTTCACCCGTTTTGTTTTATMCTATGATTATAATCTTRTGGAATACTTCTTCTGTTTRAAATRAGAAATAATAAAAGAATAAGTTATGTACTCCGTGTATATATAATACGAGTACTCCGTAAATACTRGGTAATGTCCTTTGCTGAATTTGCTTRGAAACATGGYAATTAGGAAAAARCACATTGTTCAAATACCATGGAATTTCATATAAATGCGAGGATKATTATTAACARAGTAACTTAAAAAAATCTTTATTAAGAGAATCTTTTTAATTTTTTTTAAAAACAAGCTTTTGCATTAAAAATGATAGGCAAAATCTCGAAGCAAAAGGAAGTCAACTTTGTAAGGATAACATCTTAACATTCTAACACGGACCAAATCATTCCATAGTACAACGCGTACCTTGTAATAATTTTTTAATTAGAGAGCATTTTAYCCATTATTTTAGGCAACTCTTTCGAAATACGATCCTACAATAATACGGAGTACTTCGTAGTAGGATCGTAGGAAAGAAAGGATATGTATCATGATAACATTCCTACTATGCATTATTAGCAAATGTAATAATACGTGCATTATACACGTATTGTTTAAGTTTTTTATTAAAGGAAATGTCCCCTCATGTCCCCTCATTCGCACCTAATGAATAATTAATTCTCTTCGTTTCATTACTCCAAATTTTCTACTTCGTATGATACCTCGATATACCATACCCTCACGTTTCGAGTTCGAGTACGTATTTTATACAAAATACTTTTAATTATATTCCGTAACTAACAAAATCACTGTGTTATTAATAATCGATGAAGTTTCGATCCAGTGGTTAGTTAACGAACAATAAATGAATAAAGAGGAAACTACGAGTCTTAAGCCGAAAACAGAGGACAGGCAAGCATTTATTTATCACATCAAAACAAACAAATTACTGATTAATACTATTATTACACGTTTTTTTTAAAAATGAATCATGAATAAACACAAATGAAAAGCATGTTTTCTGGGCAAAAGGAACATTTAAGCAAAAAACGCACCATTGAATAAGAAATACCTGATGACCAAGCAAATGCCAAGAACTTTCTTCTTCAAAGAATCCAATTTTTTGAGAGACTCAAAGTTGGCAAATCCAAAACCTCATTAGAATGAGCATCACTGCAACTGCCAAGTAATCACAACCCATCATAACATTCATATTTCTCATCATCGGGGAATTCGGTTTCCGGAAACTTTTAAACATCCCAGTCGCCTTCTTCCCATAACATGTCCTCACGAAAACCCCGAAATACCCTCCGTATTTCTTCTTCACGTACTCCAGTCCTCGGCACAGAGTAGGACTGCAACTTGCTTCCCCGGTTTTTCCCATTCCCTTATCCCGATTACCCTGTTTGGTTTCCTCACTATTTGGTCCGTCACTGCCGTTTCTTTTCTGGGAGGTTGGGAAATCATGTTCACCATTCTTTTGGGTTTGGTTTGGGTGAGAAGGGAATGAATGAGGAGGAACCAAGGAGTGAAAAGGCTTTTGTTCAATTGTTGGGTTTTGATGGAATTAAAGAAAGGAGAAATGTGTGGTGGTTTTATTAGAAATTCCCGTACTCGTTGATTGCTTTGCTTTACTGATGACCTAGTTGCCTGTTTCTCTAATAGGTGGAAATTTTTTCCCTTTCCTTTATTTCTCTTTTTTTTTTCTTTTTATTTTACTTGTCTTCTCATTAATATGAAATTTAAAATGCAAATAATCTTAAAGGTTTTATTGGTTATTATATTATTATATTATAAATCTATTTCTTAAAAAATGCCCAAACGTTTTAAAGAATTGTCTGAAAGCACTTTACTTGATATATTACTAAAACTTACTCCGTAGTGGAAGAATTAATACTTGTACAATGAGCTATTTACAATAGCATTATCCTCAAACATTGACAAAATTCCCCCTTCTTTTACACTTTGAATCGATTGGATACATTTTTCGTTTGTGGAAGTTAACTGATATACCAACATGTATTTTTTAAAAATATATTGATCAAAAATATTTACTTAGTATGTATTTCATTATATTTCACGTCAATGGCGCAAGCTAGAAGATTTTCATCACTACCAATTTTTTACCACTCATATCTTATTATATAAGGAAAAAATTTTATACCCTTAATATACGGACTTTACGGAGTATCAATTTAGTACGATTAATTTCCAACTATGAAAATTAAAATTGAAAAAATATTATTTTAATCTTGGAAATATGATTATACCCGTATAAAAGATCTTTACTAGATAATATTAGGGAGAATTAGGATATATAAATCGTACTCAAAGAGGTTATTAGTTTTATTAATTTAATTAGTCATTAATAATATGGAAAATACAGTCAAAACTAGTCCAATAGTGTAGAAGTGGAAAGGGACCAATTTATTAAATTTGTTCAAAAGATTTTGTAATACTTTAATCAGAATGTATCTTGAATCTAGGACATAAAGTATGCAAACTACAACAATTATGAGAAACTTGGTTGTTAAGATATTAAGTAGGAGTTTTAAAAAGTAGTTTAAATTTCCTTTCAAAATAAATAAAATACATGACTTTGTATAGTTGGTTAAATCACCTAAATATAAATGTTGTACCGAGTAGGTAATTGCCGCAGTTAATTATGTTAATTTTCATTATTACTTCACAAGTTGCCTGGCCTTGCTTCTGCTTTCTTCCGAAAGACTTTGATTCATCTAACTGATGGATGACTTTTTCAGATCATTCTCAAATACTTGCATCATTCGTTTTAGCTTTTTGAGTTTAAACTTTTACAGTTTTTGCATAACATTAAATTTCGACCACTTTAAATTCGGAGCATAGTACCCACTACCAAGACCTATAAGTTTGGATTTTAAGTCACCACAAATTGCTCTTGTAGTCCTTGTTGGACTTGGACTCTTTTCATGCGCATATATTACAATGACCACTCTGACGATTATTCACTCATAACAAACGATAATAACTCCATCAGTATAGCACACCATCTGATCCTATCAAATCACCATCATAGTGACAAGCATAGACCCTACATACGTTGTATTTCATAGACCTTTGTTTATCAATTCCGCTTAATTCGTCAACTAAAATAGCAAAGTTATTACATTGCCACAAAAACCACCTCACACTATGTACAATATAAAACCAAACATTCTTTTCGAACTAACTGCTCGTAGCTAATTAGTTGTTCTATAAAAAATATAACAAATACAATACACTCCCATATTATAAGTCCATATTCGTACCATGACAATTTATTTTTTTTCTTTTCGTGATGATAAACGTGCTGGAGTATTCGAATCTCAATATATTGGAATACACTTTCCATAAGCCTTTAATCAAATAAGTCAATTGTCGATGTTCCCCATTAAAAACTGGCTATTCTTTAAGCTAACATATTTGAGTTTGGTGAATTCACAAAATATTAAGCTCTTCATTTAATGGACAAGAATATCTATAATAAATTCGATAAAGAATATGGACAAGAACTATTCATATTAAATAATTATTTTTTTGAAAAAAATGTATGTAATACTTGCATGAGTGGAACATTAGAATTATTAAGACATTAAGGGTCCTTGTTGATTCATCATCAGGTGTATATATAATATATTATATTAGTGCTGTCAAGTTTGGTTTCCGAGTACATTTGTGGGGTTGTAGTGTTGTAAGGGGTTACCTTTAAATAAAAATAAGTGGCCATGCCAAAGCAAAGCAAATCGCCAACTTATGATATTCGCTTCTCCATCTCACTTTGATGTATCGAAGCTAAGGAAAAAGGTAGGTTTGGATGGATTAGAAAAGATGATGAGATTCATATATCTAAGTTACATAAGGAAGGGAGGATGGTGTCCCCCCTCTTAAAAAATCGTAAATAGCCTTAATGAATTATGTAATCTACAAGATTTTAATCTTTAATTAAAAAAAAATTTAGAAATTAAACCTTAATAAATCACCATCCCCTCATTTCAATTTAAACTAGCCTATTGCACGCGATGCGTGCAGTGTTTTTTTTTTAAAACAAACGTAATGTTCAATTTTAATTGATAAAAAATATTATTTGATGATAAATTATTACTTATTGTATAAAAAAACTAATTGAACATGTATGCATATGATGAAAAATAACATAATTATATAATCTCTATGAACTATGAAAATTAAATTACCAAAAAGTGAGCAAAAAATAAACTAAGTAAAATTTTTCTAACGAACCAGATACACGCAAAATTGTAAAAAAATGAAAACATTAAAGTGAAAAAATATAAAAGAAATAGTTACAAACACCAATAGATACAACATTTTGACATTAGAATTAGAGAAGAAAAGGAGATAAAAGGAATTGGTTTGTTATAGGAATAAAAGAAAACAATGTTGATGCAACGTTATTTATACTCATCAAAGAGTGAGATTATATTTTTTTTAATGAGAAGATTTTTATTCAATTATCATTGTAATTGATTGATAATGATGAAAAATTTAAGAAAATGAGAATTAGCCATATTATTGAAATTGTATTTAATGATTTTGTTGATTGATTGAAAGCTGATTGTTGATTTAGAGAAAAATAATTTTAATTGGTAATCAAATGATAAAGTTGATATGAAAAAGAGGGAATTAATCACTGTTATTGGCATATTTGATTAAAGGATTTATTGGGTTTGATTGAAAATTGATTTATCGATTTAGAGAAATTTTAATTAAGTAATAAATCAATGTTCATTAAAAGCCTAATGGACTGTATTGTGTGTTTGTTTTAGTGTTTTTATGAATCAATTAAGTTTTTGATTTTCGGATTGTTAAGGTAATTTTAAATATTATAAATTAATTAGGAAGGAGTGCTATATATTAGAACCTAAATAAAATTCCTTTTATCTCTATTTATGTAACCAAGGGGGAGCAATGGTGTCCCCCCTATGGCAATGACGTAAACCCTTAATTTGTGTAAAGACTTAATTGCCCTTAAGTAAAAATATAATCTTCTTTATTTTTGTATTTTTCTACTAAGCAACATAAAAGAAATAATTGACTAATTTTTTTTCCCATGGAATAAAAGAAGATAATTAATTAATTAGTGGTAAAAAATTCAAAATAATTAAATACATTAATTACATTAACTAATTTATTCCCATGAATAACTAAACATTTGCAAATTATTTGAAATCATATTAATAAATATTTATTAAAATTATTATGTTATTTAATATTTACTATTTGTATGTCAATGTAATCAATCATTTTAATCTCTTTGTCGGGAAGATTCAATTGAAGAAAAAATACTCGTAAGTTGAAATCATAATAACTCACCTTCATTGTTTAATTTGGAACTGTACTCAATTACATTGAATTTTTTTTCTAGTTGAAACATTTTTTAATATAAATTTTTAACTAACCGCACGCATCGCGTGCTATATAGTGCTTAGTATTTATTGAACTTGAATCGGTTGATTTGTTTATTTTGATTAGTGAGTTATTAATTGATTTTTTTATTCTATTTAGAACTAAAGTTGATTGAATTGAGCAATTGTACAAATTAAGGTTTCATTTAAGAGTTAATTGAGAGAATGTATTTTTATTATCAAATTAATTACGGTTTGATTTTGAATTCATGTATGGTAGGTTTTAAAATAATTTTATATTAGTAAAAATAAAATAAAAAGTACAATAATTACTTTCTAAAAAAGCAACTTAATGAGGGGTATGATGGTGAATTCATAGGGGGGACACCATTGCTCCCCCCTTGGCTTGTAATAATAGAGATAGAGAATACATATTGTGTAACTTAATCAGTTGAAAAATATCAAAGCAAAGAACATTAATTCTAAGTGAATTAAAACATATATGAAATATATTTAAAATTCAGTTAGTGTTACCTAAAAATAATTATATAATTAAAATAATTGTATTGATATTAAGTTATAAATCAATTATTCGTAAAAAGTTTAAGAAAATCATATATGTAATCATTATTTTAATGATAAAATGGCATTTTTCCCACAAGTCAGACGCATCGCGTGCACATAAAAATAGTTGTATATATTTTAACTACTTAACAACACTTCTCCCGACTATTATTCATTCTAGAGGGGTCAAGGGGCGGGTTTAAGACTGGCTTGACATGTAAATAAGACCTTTGAATGGGGAGGAACGGACCTAAGTTCGGGTCTAAGATTGTTACCCAGATGCAGAATGCTTGGAAGAGTCTTTTCAAGCTATGTCTAAAAAATTGAACGTAAAAACACATGAAATTCTATCGCGCAAATCCCGCAAACTTGGAAATCGAGTTGGGCCAGGAAAGTCATGCCCAAAATCCGAATTTTTTGGTCAGGTGGACTCGAGCGTCGCGGATGCAGGCTATGTTTGATCCTCTAATTCAATGCTATTTGTTCTACTATGAATAATGGTCTTGTGTTGCCACTCGATTAACTTCTCAATTCCTTAGCTTCTTCTTCCCAACTCTTCTCGCCCTAATTCTCGTTCTTAGTGTCCCGTTTAACTATTGGCACTATCAATTATTATTTTGATTGTTTTAGTTCAAATGGCATTGCTTTGGCTGTGCCTCCTCCGTGATCACCTTGATTTATCCTTAATTCTTTTTTACTCTTTTATTATGGAAAATTGGGAGTTAAATAATCGCGAATTTTGGCCTTCGCTCAAAATAATTCAACTCAAGTTTATCTCAAAATTTCCTATTTTGCACACCTCATCTTCCCAAAAGATCCTTTTAAACCTCTACCTATTGAAACAGATTATTTTTATTTCTTTTTTTAACTCCCTTAATTCCTAAACCACATCTCCTTCTCTTTCTCTCTCCACTGCAACACAACTACCACCTGCCATGCACACCCTGCCAACTAACCAACAGGACCACCCAACCCTCACTGCACCACAACCACCATAACAACCACCAATACACACACCCACCATAACCACCCCACCACATACACACCACCACCATACCACACCACAATACAACACACCACCAACCACCCCCACAATACACACTACCACACATAACCCCACACAATACACCTACCATCTGTCACAGAAATCGAAAACCCACATCACACGTCGCTAAAAACGAAACAACACGCCACCAAATCCCAAAAACACACACGAAATCTGAGTGATTGCGATTGAGGGTGATTTGTGATTGCGACGAGGACCTAAAAAGTAAGTATATTCAACTTTAGATTATAATAATTTAAAACAATCGATGTGGATCTTACTCTTCGTCTGTAGTTTGACTTAAAGCATTTGAAACAAAGCTCGAGTCTAAAACACTTATTCACTAAAGCAGTTGAAGTTGGAGCTTTAGCTTAGGAGTTATCTTGCTTGTTTGTTTTATGCTTTAACTAACATTTCTAATTTCATGTTTACCATTAACGTTTCCATGCTCTCATAGCTAAATGTTTTCCTTTTAGAAGCTTCTAAATTTCGATGCTACCAGTTGGCAAACAATGAGAGGGAACTCCGATATTGAGAGTGAGATATGATAGGGTTTGTGATGTTGGGAGGTCGATTGGCGAGAGGATGTTGTGCGAGATTTGAGATGGTGGTTGTGCGAATCTGAGACTGAGTTTGATGTTTGCGAAATTTTCAGAGGTGGGCGGAGTGAGAAGCTAAGGTGCGATGGTTGGAGTTTGTGCGGGGGGGTGTGGTGGGGTTGTGGTGTTGGTGGTGTGTTGGGTTGCAGGTGGTCATGGTTGGAACATTTATGCATAAATGGACCTTGAGCAAATGAAAATGATAGTTAATTAACGGACAGTCATAGCAAGGGTAATTGGTATAAATTAATTTAGGAAGAGATTTGACGGAAAATTGAGGCAAAGAGCAAATGAGCACGCCTTTTGCTCTGCCCCAAAATGGGCACGCCATATATGTGCGCCACGCCATATGCCCTCTGATCACGTTTAATGCGCAATCAGTTTGAACTTGCTATTGATGGGTTTTGTCGTCTTGGGTTGCCTTACTTAATGCACTTGATATGTTGTTTATGACATTTATAGCTGTTGTATGTTCAATTCAAGTATGAGTTTGAATTGGTTTTAAACAACCCATTAACTCGGATTGATATGGCTATAATATGCATTGAATTATGGGGGTTACACTCCATAATGTGGCTGTTGGGATTACTTCAAAGTGCCTATAAAAAGGATGCACTTGATTCATTTGCTAGGATACAATCAGAAATTTCTCAAGTTTTCTCTGTGTTTGTTGCTTGCTTTCTCATGAACTCTTGCATCAAAATTTTCAGTGAGTGTCTTACAAATTCAAACCAAGTTTCCTTTCTTGACTTGCTTTGAAGATCAACAAAGTAAGTTGTTCTCTCCATTCGGTAATTCATAGTAGGTTTTCGTGGCTTAACCCGTATCCTAGAGGGGCGAAATTATACTAATAGGAGAAGCGTATTCCGATGCTTGGAGTAGATTATACCGTACATATCCCTCACATCTGTATTCTACAATCTAATTATTTAATTTTCGTTTTTCGTTCGGATATGGGCATCATCATCACGAGACATGGCCATGAACTTCCAAAAGTGGCCTAAGTTTTGAAGGTGTGGGGTTTAGGAGGTTGGCAAAAGAAGATTGCACTTTTGATTGACTACCTTGAATTGGTTTTGTGCTCGCAACACTAGACCCCACTTCCCCAAAATGGAGGAGGAGCCATTGAAACGATAAAAAGAGGCGAGCTAATGGGGATAGCAGATGACTACGTGTGTCGTGGTCATATCCTCAATGCTCTTTCGGATTCTGTTTGAATTCTTAATCAAATGCGGCAGAATCAAAGGCGCTTTGGGATTCTTTGGAGGCAAATACAACTTTCCGAGGATCGCTTAATAAAATAATCTTTGTTAGTATTTAATTCTTTTTTAAAATGCTAATGACCGGCATTATGGAACATTTATGAAATTTTATCATATTGCGGTGCATTATCATATAAATTACCACTTCTTGGAGAGAAACTAAAATACTCTAAGACATAAAAAATAGGAGATGAATGGGCCAATTGGGTAAACATCTTCGTTTGAGAGGGTATCCGGGCTCAAGATGGGGTTAAGGCCACTAATAATAATGTGAAAAAATCTTCCAATACTTGTAGAGTTGGTGAGTCAAGCGGGACTAGAAATCCAATGTCAATACTAAACAAGTTGAAACAGAAACGGAAGGTTTGGCTTGTTGGGTTTTGCAACGGTCCTCATTTGAAAGGGATGCCCTTCCAAGAAGAAGAAGGGAAAAGAAGGATCAACCTAAAGGTGGCCTACCTAACCAAGGTATTGCATGTCCAGATTTAGTTACAAATGACGAAATGATTTTGTAGTCTATGATTTCTGAGATTTTGTGTGCAGTGATGATACTGCGTGGATTGATTCGGGAGCCTCTAGACTTGTGTGCAAGATAGGCATTTCAAAACCTTCAAGGAGTCTGGAAGATTGGCCCACTGTTTACTGGGAAACGATTCTTACAGGTCAAGGCGAAAGGAATAGTCAAGTGAGTGAGTTGATTATTACATCGGAAAAACTATTATTCTTATGAAATGATTGTTTTTTGTACCCGAAGTCTAGAAAAAAACTTGTTTCCGGAGTCTCTTGAATACAGTTTGGTTTTAGAATGGTTTTTGAGTCTCGATAAGTTTGTACTTTTCTAAGTGTGGTGTTTATGTGGTCAAGTATTATTGTAATGCATGTTTCAGCTATATTATAATATAAAGTTGTTGATTCTATTATCATGCTTGAGTTTCTTCTCTTTGGCACAATCGTTTAGTCATCGTGAATATTCGTCGTTTATATGACATGTCTAATGGGTTAAATCGCACCATTCGATTATTTGAGAAGTGTAAACTTGCATGCTAAATATCACAAGGACCCATTTTCCAAGTGGACAAGACAAACTGTTTTTACTCTGGAATTGATGCATAGTGACTTTTGTGACTGACATAGATTCACCTTCTTTAGGCAATAGAATATGTTGGTAACTTTTTGATTATGCATCAAGGTTTTGTTTACTTGTAGTTGTATCAATCTAAAGATGAGCTCTTGATAAATTAGATCTATAAGACCGAAGTGGAATTACACTTGGATTTAAAAATAAGAAACTTCGAGGATAGGGGTGGTGAATACTTTGATCCAAGTTATTTTAATCATTGGATATAGATTCATGAAACAACCCGCATATACTCCAAAGTAATGGTGTGGCGGGAAAGGAAAAAATAGGACTTTAAAAGAAATGGTTAATTTCATGCTATCTTAATTGGCTGTAGTGACGGTTTTTTGGGTGAAGCAATGCTTACGGCATGTTATGTTGTTGAAATCGAGTCCTAATAAAGGAACAAGATTACCCATAAATGAATTTGGTCTAAAGGAAAGCTAATTCCAACTACCTTAGGGTATGGGGTTGTAGGGAATTGTCAAATTGAGGACCTAAACGTAAAGTTGGTGAAAAGAGGGATTGATTGCGTACTTTATAGGTATATGCTGAAATAGCAATTGCCTATAGTTTATGTCTTTAAAACTACTGATTTTTGTTTCTATTCCATCCGTGATAAGAATCAAGATCGCAAATTTGATGAAACAGATTTCATCGATCTCCTAGACCAAAGGACAGTGATACCTAGTACTAGTATTTTCCATTGTAGAATGAATTAATAAGATCATAGATACTAGAATTCGGAAGTGAGGAAAAGTAAAGAATTCGAAAGAATAAATCTTAATTTGGATACGGATTTTCAACTAATAATTTAGTTGAAGGGTCAAGGGGTCTCTTTGAGACTTCAAGTTCATATTGTTTACTCATATGGAGAGGATCCTAATCCTTTTGATGAGGCAATGAAAGTTTCATGATTGCTACTCTTTGGAAAGAGCGTAAATGATGACAATGGATTCCATATTGGGGAGAATAATACTTGGGTTCTATCGGATTTACCCTCCCAGTTGCAAACCTTCTGGGTTGTAAGTGGATTTTGTTACAAAAGGGGAAGACGCCGATGAACCATATTAAAAACAAAGCCCGTTAGGGCTCAAGGTTTAGGCAAAAATATAGGTATCTATTAACTTTGACACTCCGGTGCAAGAATACTACCATTAGACTTTTGTATACGTTAAGACGCGTCATGGTCTTGAAAATTCACCAATGATGTAAAACTGCCTTCCTTAATGGTGAATTGGAGGAGGAAGTGTCATGAATCAACTAGAGCGGTTTCAAAGTCAAGGAACAAGAGACAAAGGTTGTAAGTTAAGTTAGATCTTTGTATGGGTAAGCAAGCACCTAAGCAATGGCATAAAATTTGATGTATGTCTGTCTTGGCTAATGGTTTTCAAATATCATTGATAAGTGTTTATAGCAAATTTGATAATAGCGTGTAAGGTGTATATTTGCTTATTCTGTTGACGAATATGCATTATCTTGGAACTGATTTTGGATGATCATTAAAGACAAGTTTTTCTTTTAAGTAGCTTTTCCATGAAGATTTGGGACAAGCGGATGTGATTCTTGTTATTTAGGATTGTGATGAGGAGAAGGAACTATTTCTTGTCACAATCTCCATATATTGAGAAAGTGATCTTAGAAGTTCAATGGTCTATACTCAGTTAATTTTGCTACTTCCCTATGGATCCAACGTTAAGGTTAGTTCAGTAGGTGACGTCCAGGTGCTCCAAGGTTGCAGCTAAAGTTGGAAGCGTTGATGGCTATGTACAATGACTAGCACTTAGACGCGCGAATATAGCTTTGTATGGCTGAAGCTAAGGTCGTTATAACTAGTAATACCTAGTATGATTGCTTTGGCAAGCTCTAAGGAGAGTGCTTCGTTTGAGAGAAACCAAGGAGTTGATTTGACTATATACCGGGATCCTTCTGTTTAAGGTATAGGATGCTAGTTGGATTTCCAATAAGGAATTTTCGTATCCCAAAGTGGCATGCGGTGTTGTCTTTCTTGGAGGATTGGCTGCTCATTATCTGGGCTCAAAGAAAGCAACATGAGTAACTGATTCAACATTGGCATTCAGAATCATGAGCTCTAGTTCTTCTTGTTGCAAAAATGCGGATGGCTAAGGATGTGTTGGAGTGAGGTTGATTTGTCGATAAAAACCTATATCACTTTGCGATAACATGTGATAGTGGTTCAACAATTCGCCAAAGCGCCATATAGCGAAGTTCTACAATGGCAAGTCAGGCACTTGGGGTTAAGACATAGCTGATTGTATCGTCAAAGATCAAGGATGGTTACTTATAACATTGTTTCGGTGTGTCTCAATCAATTTGGCGGATACGTTTACTGAAACCGTTGCCAAGGGAGTTGTTCGTAAAATGAACAAGGGATGGGTCTTTAGTATTGAACAATTCAATGAAAGAACTCAATATCGCGTCTAATAAACGTGGATCTTCAATTCAATGATGATAGAATTTCACTTTGATGGTTGTGGGCACTTTGTGTTTTCATCCGAGGTTAGTGCAGAATTTCAGGCAATGATAAAGAGATTGATTTTATGAAAACTCTCTTAATAATCTTTGAGAACAGGACTCAATTGCAGGAGTCGGTGCGTTAAGATTTACCTATATGAGTTAGAGGTTTGGGCCGCTCATCAAGTTTAGGCTTAACTTGAAGACGCTCATTGATATGGATATGGAGTTAACAGGTCAGGAAGCTTTGGGGTGCTCTTAGTGCATATGGTGTCGTCCGAGAAGTTAAGAATCTCTGGTTCAGCTGCTTGTGCCGGTGTGTTACCTTCTGTGATTCGTAGTGATGTTGGTGATTTCAAGGCTAGTCCGATCCACCAGATTGGAATTCAATGTCAAGTGTGCATATACTAAGTGGGATATTCATCTTTAAGATATTTCTATTGAAGGCATAACTGTTAATTTGTAATTTTGCAAACTATAAAGGTTTGTCAACATTATGTCGTAAATTGGGAGGGACTGTTTGGAACATTTATGCATAAATGGCACCTTTGAGCAAATGAATCATGGATAAGTAATTATAACGGACAGTCAATGCATAGTGGCTTCACATTGGTATACAATGATCAATTAGGAAAGAGATTGACGTGGAATTGGAGCGAAAGATGCACTAATGGCTGCCACGCCATTACTTGTGGGCCACGCCCATATGCCCTCTGATCACGTTTAGGACTCGCGACAATCAGTTTTAGATATCTGCTATATGATGGGTTTTTGTCCGTTGGTGCCTACTTGTGATGTGATATGTGATGTTTAATTACATTATGCTGTTGTATTCAATTACGTATGAGTCTCTGGAATTGGTTTAAAACACCATTAACTCGGATTGATATGGTAAATATGCATTTGATATGGGGGTTACATCTCATAATGTAGGCTTTGGGATTACTCTCAAAGTGGCCTATAAAAAGGATCACTGATCATTGTAGATAATAGAAATATTTCAGTTCCTTTTTTTGTTGCTTGCTTTCTCATTGAAACTTCCTTGCAAACTTATGTCAGTTGTCGAGTTCATCTTCTACTAAAGTTAGACAAGTGTGTGTGTGTCTTGCACTTGCTTTGAAGATAACAAGTAAGTTGTTCTCTCCATTGTATCTCATTAGTTTTTCGTGTAAACCGCGGTGATCCTTAGAGTGGGGCGAAATTATACTATTAGAAAAGCGTTTCTTCCGTGCTGGAGTGATGTATTCCGTTAGCTTAACCCTCACCATTGTTCTAATCTGTAAGTGGTGGTGTAGGGGTGTGTAGAGGTACTCGTGTTGCGAGGGTGTTGGAGGCGTCTGCTGGAATAAGAGGGTGTGGGCTGTGAGAGTTAGAGCCGGGAGACGAGCTCCATTATTTGGATAATTGTATCCTGTAGGTGCAGTCACAGTATTAAGAGGTCTAACAAGTTATCATGGTTGGTTAACCTACCTTGCATCAGGTCTTATTTTGGAGTGGGATTGTTTGGGAAGATTGGGGTGCGCAAATTTGGGTATTATTCTAGAGATAACTTGATGGGAGTTATTTTGAGCGGAAAGCACGAAAAGTCTTCGAATTGTTTAATTCTATTTTCTTTTCTTACATATATTGGTCGTCTGTCATGATTTTTCCTTGTTGATGAACCGAATATGTCTATGAAATGATCTTTTGCCTATTTTAAACACGTCTTATTTCATCTATTTTAGGGGGATTACTTTCTTTCCGCATTCGGTCTATCCAAATGCCGAAGGATAATATTATTAGTCTTTTTCGCTCTTTCGATCACTATGTCTCCCACCATACTTATCGTGAAGTTAATCGTTGCGTTTACTAATTTGACTTCTCTTGATCACTTTGATCCTACTCATCAAGACATTAATTTAGTTCAATTCATTCTGAATAACATTAGCGATTTTCTRTATATACAATTATTACTCCATTACATTTTATTGACAACACTTTTACCTCTCTCAAATAATACCAAAACTAATTGCCAATAAAACATAACGGATGGAGTACCWTTTTTAACTATTGCACAAGCCATGGAATGGACAATAATTCACTATGGATGATTGGAACACAAGGACTTCCTATATTTTTTTGGGTAACTCGACATCAAAATCGAATAGAAAAGACACAAGTGGACAATGTGTGTAAGCTAAAAGATCTAGATAGAACTTAGAAGCAACAGTTATGTCACATTGCTGCTACGTATGATCTGAGTGGGGATGAGAAAAAATAGTGGGTATCTGGTTCGGTATCCGAACTTGGTTTGAAATCGATTGTGTCAGTACCAATTTCAATTTCAAAAGTGAGGAATTGGTCGTGATCAGCTCCATGTTCGGGTATATAATTTTTGAACCAGCCGGTGCCTGTTTCAATAACGGGTGCTCGACACTGTCGGTTCCATAACCGAGTATCCAACAGATGCACGTAATTTTTGAGCTTAGTTTGTAAGTTTGTACAAATGACTAGTTATGAGTTTTTTTTTTTTTGAACGGATAATAATTAGTTATGAGTTTGTAAATGTGATGAGGCTCATTTGTACAAAATTAATCTTAATTTGTTTAAAAAAAACAAAGAAAGAAAAGATCATGTACTGAGTATTTGATTCCTATAGGGTCAATTAAGGTGGTGTTTGATTTTWAAAAATTAGGAAACACTACGCCAAAAAATGCTTTTAATAGCGGTTAAAAAGTCTTTTAATAACGGTTGTTGGACCGCTATTAATCGCTTCGCTGTTATAAGAGAAGGGTGCTTTTAATAGCGATTGTAAAACCGCTATTAAAAGTCACCTAAAAATTATGCCAACAACTAGCTTTAATARCGGCTTTAGATTGCGTTATACTAACCGCTACTAAAGCTCACAATTGAAATTTTTAAAAAATAATAGATTTTGTGTCACGAGGCCTATAAATTGTAAAACCTGTATATATGTAACACATTTATCAAAAAGCAATTCATACTTCACATGTACTTACAACACCAATTCTATAAAGAAATGATTCAAAACCTATATTTGCAAACTATTCATATTATATAGTTACATACGAAGTATATCCACAAAAATACAACATCAATTGTTAAAAAATATAAGTAATATAATCTTTCATATACAGAGTACAACTATGATATTGAGAAAGGATAATAATAATAATAATAATAATAATAATAATAATAATAATAATAATAATAATAATAATAATAATAATAATAATAATAATAATAATAATAATAATAATGATAATAATAATAATAATAATAATAATAATAATAATAATTATCTACATCAAGCTAGAATTTACTACTCCAACCTAAATATTTCGAAAAATATGCCGCACCCACTCGGTTCTTACTTCATCGAGTTGCTTTACATTATAGCTTGAAAATTGGCGATCTTGAAATACTGCATGACAACAATTGTACTCCGTAAATAAAAAAAATTGACATTTGCTTGGGATGGAGGAATATTTTGTAATACAAGATAATAACACAACTATCATTTCACAAGCAAGTAAGACAATAGTGTACTATGGATATTGTAAGACTAAATTATTAAGTTCGAGTAATAGCACACCAAGATTAACCCAATGAAAAAGTGGGAAAAAAATAACCAGACTCTACAAATGGAAAAAGAGGTAGAAACAAAAGATATGATATGTCTCCACCTCTTTTGCTGCATAAGTCAAGGTTTATTCCTTCACAGAGCTGCCAGGGAATCGAAGTCATAGTTTTCCGAAACGCTGAATCTTAATTTTCCATATAGCATTAGTTATTTATCTAGGTAGAACTAATATACTAAATCACATATAGGATATAGTGTATTATCATTTTCGATCAGCCGAACGGGCTAACTTTAATTTTCCGCTGCCCGATTTTCGGAGCAATCTACGCAGAACTCCAGAGTTGTGTCGTCAAGTTGTTTCAGACTCTGCTTGAGTGCTCAGCAAGATAAATCAATTCATTTCAGGTTCTTATGGGGCGTAGTTGAGATGTTTGCGCATGTAAGAAAAATTATGTCAATTGGGAAAGGAGGTCTTTGTCAATCGTGAGCGTTCCTCAAGTCTATAAAATGTGGCCCGAGAGGGAAAAAAAATATACAATATTAATTGCAGCAATATGAAGAAGTCGCCTAGGCATTCAAGACAATGTCAATAAAAACATTACTGAAAGAAACATGGTAAATAGCTTAATTAATAAAAATTGGTTGAAATTAAGAGTACTAATACATACATACATTTTTAAAAGACAAGTGGAATGCAACTTTACCAGCGATCCACCATGAATGCGTGGTTGTTGCTCGGGGACCGGCTCTGTGCAAGCATTCGTACTGGGTTGTCTGTTCGTTTTCGTTTGTGGCTGCAAGGGTTTGAGTCTGCGTGGTCGTAGCTATTCGGCGTCGTCAATCTGTGGCTGAAAGGTTCGTGTTTGCATTGTTTCGTGCTGTTGCGTCGTCGATTGTGCTAGGCTTCGGGTGGACTATGGATGGCTCAACGTGGCCTGTGTCCGTGCGCTAGGGCTGTGCGGTAGGGAACTAATCTAGTTAAGCTGTGTGTGGATCGAGTGGCTCGCTGGGCTTGCAGGGGTTTGGTTGAACAGTGATTTGGGGTTTGCTTGAATGGGTGAAATTGGGCGATGTCACTGGTTTTTGGAGAGATAAGGGTTTGCGTGGTAGAGGAAGAGGGAGAAACTAGCGGATTTTTTATTTTTTTATTCATGCTTTTAATAGCGTTCTAAAACAAACGCTATGTTTAAGTGATAATTAATAGCGCATTATTTTTAACTACTATTAAAGGTGTTTTTCCAACCTTATATAACAGCGTTATCTTTTTCGCGCTATTAAAAGAGAAACTTGGTAGTGAAATAGGTTGAACCAATATCAGTTCTAGTTTGAGTTCGGGACCGTCGGATTCGATTCCGGCACTAGCCCGTTAGAATTGGATAGACATCAATTCTAGTGACGAATTCATAATTTTAATATATAATGTAGCACGAAGCTAAGATAAAATTGTAGTAGAATTTAATAAAAAATACAAATTATTGTGTTAAGTTGTATAATACCTATAATATTCAATATGTACGAATAGTTTAAGATTTAACCTCTCCACATATAAGATGCATGATAATAATCTAATCAAATTCCTAATGCTTGCGTGCTACGTTACTGCTATTTCATCATGATCTAATGATAACGCACCGATCTAGCTAAGGGCTGTGCTTGTGGATTAGTGAATTATGCCGTGTAAGTAAAACACATTTCCCTCATAATATCCATGTTATTATTAAAACCATTATTTTTACAACACATTATTAAGCCATTATTAGTATTTTCTGTAGAATATATAGGTTTAAATATGTATTCAAAAGAACTTAGAAAAAAAAGCTTTAAAAAAATTTTGCATTGACGGTGAGACATGCAGAATATGCATTTGTTTTTCTTAGCATGATTGATTCAATTAATATTTGGATAACATTGTACACCACTTAGCATCTTTAATAGTAATATCAATAAAAGGAAAAAACAGCTCTAGCTTTGCATGAATTCTCGAAACGTTGCGATATGCAGAATCTAAGCTCTGAATGAGCAACACTATGCCTTAGCTTGTACTCTTATAATTTATATACAAGCTCAATGATATAACTAGCTTGGGCTCAAGGCTAATCCTAACAATGAATTGAATAAGTTGATGCATGTGAATGTGATAAATACCAATTTAAGCTAAGTTAACTTGGCCCAATGCTCAGATAGCACTTAACTTACACCCTAAAGGTTAGGGTTCAATTTTTAGTGCTCCTACCGTTTTATTTACCCGCTATAYTTCTTAAACAACCAACTCATGGATTATTTTTGGAGAGAAATTGAAAGAGATGGAGACAAAGAATAGAGATATTTGACTCGTGTGAGAGAACAGCGCGAGGTATGTAGAGAGATCTTATCATCTAAAAAAGACATGCAACAATTAGTACAAAATGTTCTTAAATATATAGAAAGTGTAGTAAGTTAAAAAAACGGATTAATTAAGTACAAAGCAAATCGCAGCGTACAACTGGTTTTATTACCTAGGTTTGGGTGCACTCATTTTTTTCATTTACAAAAATGTGTTCTTAAAAGAAGTGCAACAATTGATACAAAATTGTTCTTAAACAAAAAGTGTAGCAAGTAAAAAAAAAACAGATTAATTAGGTACGAGTCAAATTGCATTGTACAGCTGATTTTACCTAGATCTAGGCGCACTCGTTTTTCTTCATTTGCAAAAATGTGCTCTTAATTTTTTAAAATTTTGCAATTTTTTTTAATAAAATTAGTATAGGTACAAACAATTACTCTTTATATAATTTTTTTGGGTTAGAAGGCGGCAAGGGAAGGAGGGGGAGTCGAAATAATCGGAGAAGAAATCATATAGGGGTCAAGCTAAGAAGCTAGGTGRMATAGAATATAAAATTCAATATTGAGTTCTCATTCATCGACATAAACTTTTGGTTGGATTTGTTCTTAATTTTGACAATTTTATTTGAGCCATATATATATGATTCGAAATTAAAAGAACTAAAATATTGTTTTTCTGATTGGCGGGGGATTAAAATGGATCATCTTATCTAGACTTGAATTGCCTGAAATATCTCAAAATAATTGGAGAAGAAACCATTTCAAATTTCCAAATTTCCCAAAGCATATGTTTTAAACGTAGCCACAATATCTTGCTTAACCAAATATATTTTTCAATATCTAAAACTTCCATTTAAACTTGCGAGAGTATTAAAAAAAAAAAATCAAATTACATTCCAATATATTAGTTTTATTCAACTTAAACATTAATGCTTTAACAATATTATTTCACATTGTTCTATTATAAATGTTGGAGCAGTGGCTTCAATCACACCTTTAATCCTTGTAGTCAGAGGTTCGAATCCTCGTATTCCCTTACCCATTGTAAGTATACCACATCGTTGTGACTCATTCACACTAAAAAAACATTATGTTATAAATCTATCTCGGTAACTAATTAAAATAGCACGGGCATGCCCGTGATATAAACTAGTATCTATAATTTGGTCCCAAAGTATAATAGACACATATAAATGATACTAGTACAACAATTGATTAAGTGGTTGGGATATATCCTTCATGAGTAAATTTAAAAATCTTGGACCAATTAAATAACATAAAACTTTAATGGCCCATTTGGTTGTAGGTTGCTAGTAGTAAATGGTGGTAACGGGAATAAATTTGTATGTAAATTTGTGAAAAAAATATCATGTTCATTTTACGCTGATATAATTTCATCCCAAAAACTCCAATTTTGTTTTTAAATTTTTATTCCCACTCCATACCACTCCCTCAAGTGGCTATGAAATTCCTAAGAAATTGTGTGTCCATGGAGGTAAAACATACTCCGATCCCTCCGTTTTTATTAACTTGCACCATATACCATAAATTGATATATCAAATTACTTGCATTGCTTGCACCATTTCTATTTTAAGCATTTATACTCCATCAAACATTTAATAACATACTCTTAAATTGAATAAAAAAAGTTGAATCACATTTGATATTCACCCACTTTCAATTTCATCCATATAAATATTCACCCATTTGCAACTTTTAATTAAATTTTCTACAATTTACACATAACTCCACTATCATCAATACTCTTCTAAAAAACCGTAAAATTTGCAATGGTTCAAGTAAGAAACAACGGATGGAGTAAGTTTGAGGTAATAAGATTGTTTCTCATGCATGGAGATTGGAGATAAAGTTGTAAGCAACTTCATTTCCCATAGTGATTTTAAGAATTTTAACTATTTAAATTATTAAAAAATCATTCTCATTCCCACCATTCATTCAGTGTCAATAACCACATGGGACGTAAAAGTTTTTTGGTCCCCTCCTTATTTATTTGTCCTTTTTACGAAATGCTCTTTAATAATTTTCCACATTAATTGATCTCTCATGTTTATCCAAAACTTTCCTCTTTCAGTATTGTAATCTAATCATTCTAATNAGTATAGGTACAAACAATTACTCTTTATATAATTTTTTTGGGTTAGAAGGCGGCAAGGGAAGGAGGGGGAGTCGAAATAATCGGAGAAGAAATCATATAGGGGTCAAGCTAAGAAGCTAGGTGRMATAGAATATAAAATTCAATATTGAGTTCTCATTCATCGACATAAACTTTTGGTTGGATTTGTTCTTAATTTTGACAATTTTATTTGAGCCATATATATATGATTCGAAATTAAAAGAACTAAAATATTGTTTTTCTGATTGGCGGGGGATTAAAATGGATCATCTTATCTAGACTTGAATTGCCTGAAATATCTCAAAATAATTGGAGAAGAAACCATTTCAAATTTCCAAATTTCCCAAAGCATATGTTTTAAACGTAGCCACAATATCTTGCTTAACCAAATATATTTTTCAATATCTAAAACTTCCATTTAAACTTGCGAGAGTATTAAAAAAAAAAAATCAAATTACATTCCAATATATTAGTTTTATTCAACTTAAACATTAATGCTTTAACAATATTATTTCACATTGTTCTATTATAAATGTTGGAGCAGTGGCTTCAATCACACCTTTAATCCTTGTAGTCAGAGGTTCGAATCCTCGTATTCCCTTACCCATTGTAAGTATACCACATCGTTGTGACTCATTCACACTAAAAAAACATTATGTTATAAATCTATCTCGGTAACTAATTAAAATAGCACGGGCATGCCCGTGATATAAACTAGTATCTATAATTTGGTCCCAAAGTATAATAGACACATATAAATGATACTAGTACAACAATTGATTAAGTGGTTGGGATATATCCTTCATGAGTAAATTTAAAAATCTTGGACCAATTAAATAACATAAAACTTTAATGGCCCATTTGGTTGTAGGTTGCTAGTAGTAAATGGTGGTAACGGGAATAAATTTGTATGTAAATTTGTGAAAAAAATATCATGTTCATTTTACGCTGATATAATTTCATCCCAAAAACTCCAATTTTGTTTTTAAATTTTTATTCCCACTCCATACCACTCCCTCAAGTGGCTATGAAATTCCTAAGAAATTGTGTGTCCATGGAGGTAAAACATACTCCGATCCCTCCGTTTTTATTAACTTGCACCATATACCATAAATTGATATATCAAATTACTTGCATTGCTTGCACCATTTCTATTTTAAGCATTTATACTCCATCAAACATTTAATAACATACTCTTAAATTGAATAAAAAAAGTTGAATCACATTTGATATTCACCCACTTTCAATTTCATCCATATAAATATTCACCCATTTGCAACTTTTAATTAAATTTTCTACAATTTACACATAACTCCACTATCATCAATACTCTTCTAAAAAACCGTAAAATTTGCAATGGTTCAAGTAAGAAACAACGGATGGAGTAAGTTTGAGGTAATAAGATTGTTTCTCATGCATGGAGATTGGAGATAAAGTTGTAAGCAACTTCATTTCCCATAGTGATTTTAAGAATTTTAACTATTTAAATTATTAAAAAATCATTCTCATTCCCACCATTCATTCAGTGTCAATAACCACATGGGACGTAAAAGTTTTTTGGTCCCCTCCTTATTTATTTGTCCTTTTTACGAAATGCTCTTTAATAATTTTCCACATTAATTGATCTCTCATGTTTATCCAAAACTTTCCTCTTTCAGTATTGTAATCTAATCATTCTAATRCCCAAATAATTGGGAAACTTTTGGACAGCTTGTACACGTATAGTCCRATAGGGAAAATGGAAATAGACCATATGGTAAATATTGGAAATTTTAGGTTTCGACATCATTATATCATCCTYATCTCGGATTCTTGGTGTCTTCAATTTCCCGTATAAATTTCATTGATCGAATCTAGACATGGTAGGAGAGTCTGGCAATATACAAGTTTAACGGGGTTTCATAAAAAAAATTATATCTTATATTTTTTGATTTTTTGTTAATTAATTACGTTGTTGGGAATACAAATAATACAAACCATATTACTCATAATACTTATGAGTCATGACTAACGCGCGCTATTCAATCCAAAATCTAGTCCCCCTTGACCYTCATCYCTTCCTCCGTYYKTWTWTA